>CAUYRT010018830.1:0-43608 GCA_963574885.1 Lepilemur ruficaudatus
GTGAACTGAAATATGCATTTACCTTCTAAAGGAACTATCTTTCCCATTGGTTATTTTGAAGAAGTGTGGCCCAGTGTCATTGGATTTTCCAGTTCTTTAAGGAAGACCAGGAAATAAGATTCATGTGTAGGCCGGGCGTGGCAGCTCATGCCTGTAATCCTAGCACTCTGGGAGGCTGAGGCGGGAGGATCACTCAAGGTCAGGAGTTCGAAACCAGCCTGAGCAAGAGCGAGACCCTGTCTCTACTATAAATAGAAAGAAATTAATTGGCCAACTAAAAATATATATAGAAAAAATTAGCCGGGCACGGTGGCACGTGCCTGTAGTCCCAGCTACTCAGGAGGCTGAGGCAGGAGGATCGCTTGAGCCCAGGAGTTTGACGTTGCTGTGAGCTAGGCTGACACCATGGCACTCTAGCCCAAGCAACAGAGCAAGACTCTGTCTCAAAAAAAAAATTTATTCAACTAACATATTAATTAATGTGAGGACCGTAAGATGTTAAAACTGGTTCAGGCCAGGCGAGGTGGCTCATGCCTGTAATCCCAGCACTCTGAGAGGCCGAGGCGAGAGGATTGCTCAGGGTCAGGAGTTCCAAATGTGCCTCAGCAAGAGCGAGACTCCGACTCTACTGAAAATAGAAAGAAATTAAATCGCCAACTAAAAATATATAGGAAAAAATGTTAGCCGGGCATGGTGGCGCATGCCTGTACTCCCAGCTACTCGGGAGGCTGAGGCAGAAGGATCACTTGAGCTCAGGAGTTTAAGGTTGCTGTGAGCTAGGCTGACGCCACGGCACTCTAGCCCAGGCAACACAGTGATAGTCTGTCTCAAAAAAAAAAAAAAAAAAAAGATCGCTGATGACAGATAACCATAGCGGACATAATAATAATGAAAAAGTTTGAAATATTATGAGACTTACTGAAAGTAACACAGAGACATGAATTGAGCACATGTTGTTGGAAAAATTGTGCCAATAGACTTGCTCATCACAAGGCTACCACAAACCTTCATTTTGTAAAACACGTGATGTCTTCAAAGGACAATAAAGCAAAGTGCAATAAAACGAGCTATGCCTGTGATTCAATAAGAGAAATAGACAAATTTTGAATAGAAGAAATAGGCATTTGGACTGTGTTTGGTAATCCAATTAACAAGAAGAAAATCCCATGAACACATTGGGAAAATATTAAAGTTCTGGTTGATTTGACAATGAAACATTGACATTGGTAGAGATTGCATAAAACTCATATTAGTACATTAAAATGAGAACCTATGATGAAATGGTTAATTAGTGCCATCAGTTCAAGGAATATTTAAGACTAATTATTGAATCTTATTTGTACAACTCATGTAAGAAATTTAATACAGATTTTCCCTAATTGGATAGTAATCATCAAAAGTAACATAATGTAACAACAACAAACTTTGAAATGAAAGAAACATTCTAATCTAACAATAATAAAGGTGTTGATCAATCCATGCCAGAGGAAAGACCGATTTATCTTTCTATTCTCTCTATAGAAAATAATATTATAAAATCATTGTCATATGAAGAGACAATCAAAGCATATGCAGAGGCAAAAAGGGTCAAACTGTATTTTAGAGTTGCTTCAGGCAGTTAATGCATATAAATCTTATCTTATTCTTCTAGAGATTAGGATGTTTATAGTATTTGCCAGTTTTTTAAATTTATGATTTGTAACGACTTATTTTATTATTCCAAATATTATTATTCCACTATAATATTATTCCACTTATGTAATGAATTTTGTATTGTATTTTTCTCAAATGGGGTTCTCAAAATTGCATAAGCTTCAGACCTCACAAAATCAGGCTCCACCCCTGATAAGTAGGGAGGCAACATTTCCCTTCTCAGCAAAACTTGGCTCAAAAGCACAGCCATATCCGGCAGGGATGGGGGTGCCCTTACTCTCACCTCCCAACCTCAGCCAAGCTCTGCACACTCCTCCCTCACCATTCTCTTTCATCTTTTCCTTCTTTTTCTTCCTCTCATTTCTATTCGTGCATTTTTGGAGTCCTTTTCTTTCTACCTTGATCCCCAAGCTCTCATTGCACTCTCCTCCTTGTGCTCTGTCCCATTTTCAACCCATTCTCACTGCCCAGCAAGCTACGGGGCTGAGAACAATGGGGAAGGTTTAAGAGGCTAAAGATGCCGGAGGAAGAGGGCAGGTCCTCCACCCAACCCTGATCGTACCTCCAGCTGCCTGACCTTTCCTACTCCCAGAGAAGCCCCAGAGGAGCTGCTCCCAGAGAAATCTCAGAATGAAGCCTGATTGTTGCCAGAGGCAAGGAGCCCAGGGCCAGGAGAGGAGCTGGGCGCCAGCTGGGAGCAGAGCCCAGCAATCCTGGGCTGGACTTGGTCCTGGCACCTCCTCCTCGTCCCCGACGGGTGTTGCAGTCTCCTGGGCACCTAGTCACCACACTGGCCCCTGAGATGCTCCCCACACTGGCTGAGGAAATTTTGACTCTGTGATGAATAAGCACATTTCAAGTGGGAGGAGGCTGGGAGACAAGGTCCAGCAGAACTGTTTGGTTAAAATGAAAAGTCTGGCCTCTCACTTGAGCATGTCTCCTGTCTAAGAACAGGGAGAAGGAAGACTGGTTCCCTGCTTCTTGCTCGTTCCCCCTCCCCTCTCTTCTCTGAAATTCGTTTAGGAGCTTGCATTTCCCAGCACAGGGGTCAGAGAAGCTTAAGCTGGTGCGAAAGAAGAGGGGGAAGGAAGAGGGATGGGGGAGCAGAACCGCATGTTTAGAGTGAGACAAGGGGTTTCCACATTCCTGTGGAAGAGTCTACGCTGAGTGCGTGTAGCTCTTTGTTAGTGGTGGTCTGTTTCTCTCGTGTTTTCTCTGAACTCTTTTGCCAACTCCTGGCAGTTTTCCAGGACACGAGTCCCCCACCTTCCTCTGGCCCTCGTTCCTCTGGACAGCTCCTGTTCCCAGGAGTGCCCAGACCCCCGTGAAAGGAATCCTGCTATGCCATTTCGTCCTCAGTAAAGCCTCGTTTCCTCTAGGCCTGGGTCCTATCCATAACATCATCTCACACAGCCTCAAAGAAGCGCTCCCGTGATCTGTGTTCCCTGGGGGAGCACAGTTGAAGAAGGAAAGTGATGACTTTTCTTCAGGATTTAAACCCTGGCTCAGCCACTTAGAGCCGGGAGACCTTGGGTAACTCGTTTAACCACGTGGGCCATTTCGTTTTCTGTGAGATGGGGAAATCGCCCCACAGAGAGGTAGTGTGAGGATAAGACCAGGCTCAAAAATCAATTTGCACAGTGTGTGGCTGTTTTCCTCCCTTTTCTTTCCCCTAGAGCATGGGAATATGGGGGCTCTTTGTCCTTAGTGTAATATAAACACGGTCAGGAATCAGATCATAAACCCTCCAAGTTGCATAGACGCCTAAGAGGCTATTTCACTGTCCCTTTCTTCCTGGAGTACTTGAACTCTCGAAACTGCCTTAAATTCTTTCTAAATCAAAGTTGAGCTTAAAACATAAATAAATACTGAAATGCATGACTGATGTTACTCAAACTATTTGCTGTGTTCCCTCTTTCTTCAAAACTCTCCATCTCTTTCCTCTTCTTGAAGACAGTCAGGTCAAGCCTTCCTGCTACAGTCTGCAAGACCCGCAGAGGGGCAGGAAGAAATGTGGAACCAAGGAGAATGAATAGGGCGGCTGGAGCTTGGGGCAGGGGTGCTAGGGTGGGAGTGGAAGTGAAAACTCCTGTGGCGTGTTTGTGGCTGGAGGCCCTGGGTCTAGAGAGCAGAGGGAGGAAGGAGAGGAGAGCACACAGGCCAGAAGGGCACTCCCAGGGAGGGGGGATCAGGCGTGAATGAGGAATGAAATGCCAGACTAATGACAAAGAGAGCCCCATGCTTGTCCCCACACCGCCTCCCCACATTCCCACTGGGCAGATATCTCCCGGACCCAAGAGAAAGACATTAAGGAATCTGCGGCCTCCTTGCCTTCTCAAAAATCACATCTCCACCCTCCTGCCCACTCCAGGTCCTGGGGCCTGGGTTGCCCCGGTGTCCTGGACATGCCTCCACACGCCTGGCACCAGCTTCCCCTCCTACGTGACCAGCACGGGCCCTGGACTGGGTGACGGATGCTGAGATAAGGCCAAGGAGGGGGAAAACCACCAAAGCCAGGAAGTTACACAGCCTGGTTCCCTTGGCAACCTAGCCACAGTCACCAAACAGTGCAGGGTTGGGGGTAGGGCCAGCTCCTGTTCAAGGCCTCGGGCCAGGGCCTACCAGACCTCAATTTTCTTACTGGAAAAACTTCTCTCCAAATCTCCTAGGATAGTGCTGCCTACAGATTACGGGAGAAGCTTGCTTAAAATGCAAATTCAGGATACCATCCCAACCAGCTCAGCCATAGATTCTCAGTCTGTAGGTCTCATAGGTCTAACTGGAATCTGCATTTCATTTTTTTTAATCCATTGAACATATTTACTTGTTCAAAGCCTACTCTATCAGGCAGCACAGTAGAGAAGGCACAGCAGGGAAAGGGGGAGTGTACAATGGGGATTAAGATGGTCACAGCCCTGCCCATGCCAAGGCCACATCCCTCAGTGACTGCTGGGCCTCATGTCTCTGTGACCAGATGGTCATGGAACCTACATTTCTAACCAGCATCCCAGGAGATTCCAGTGCTAGCAGTCTGAGGACTTCACTTAGAGAATAGAACAAGTTTCAAGAAGTTGGGACTCCTTGTGGCAAGATTAGAAGAAGATATAGGCTGGGGCCTAGGGTACTCCAACCATCCTGTGTCCACTGGAGTCTACGGCCAACGGCATCTCCAGGGGTACTTTACCTTGGGTACTTTCAACATCAGCTGAGTAACCAGGAATCTAGAGACATGGATTCTAGCATATGTACAACCAATTTAAAACCATGACTTTAACTGAGCTTCTCGGCCTGGCACCATCTGTTCTGAGAACCGTGAGCCTCACGAAGATACATAAGGCGTGCTTTCTACCCTCAAGAACTCTGGGATCCTGGACAAATCACTTACAGTCTCTAGGCTCCAGCTTTTTTCTTCTCTCCAAAAGGTATAAAAATACTAAAGCCCTCCCAAGAGGTGACAAGCCTCTCTGGAATTAATAGATATGCTACTGCCTTAAAAGTGCAACTCTCAGGTATTGCCCTGGTGGTCAGTGGTAGCTTTAATTGCTGAAGGTAACAGTTGGGCTATCTGAGCCTTGATGATAGAAACCCCAAGGAACAGGATCCGGGGACCGGACCTCAGGTACCTTCCATTAGTTCCCATCTAAAGCATCCAGATCTTTGTTTGTCTCGGAGAGGTGGCTGCTGCCGAGCTGAACTTCCTGCCCCTCTTCCCAAGCCTGACCTCTTCCTTCCTCCACTGGCCCTGGGCCTCTGCTTACAGAAAGAATGCAGCTCAAACCAGCTGCAGGCTGAACCCAGCCCCAGGGAAAGCCACCGCACAAGAGAGCCCCATGGTAAGGCAGGTGATAGCTTGGACTTCTCTGGTCATAAGTTCAAATCTCAGTTTGTTCCTTAGCTGGGTTCAGCAAGTTACTTTTACTCTCTCAGGCTCAGTTTCCTCATCTGTAAAATGGGAGAGAATAATATTCTGTGGTGGTGTTGAGCTCCTTCTCCTGGATTTCCTAGCCTAGTGACAGATATCACCATTTGCTTAGTTGCTGAAGCCAGAAGGATGTCTTTCTTGACCCCTCTCCCTCCCCTTCACTCTCCACAGTGAATCAAAGAGTACTTAACAGTTTTGAAATCCATTCTCTTCTTTCCATCCCCACTGCCATTCCCTGAACCCACCCAGGCCACTCTCACTTCAGCCTGGGCTCCTGTAATAACCTCCTAAGTCTGCCTGTCTCAGACTTCCCCAACCCTAGGTCATTCTCCACCTTGCAGCCTAATGGAACTTTCTAAATAAAGCATAACCCTCAACTCTTCACTCCCCTACTCAAAATCCTTCCATGGCTCTCCATGCCCTCAATGAGATGTCCAAAATTGTTAACTTGACCTTGAAGCTCCTCTGATGATCTGGCCCCGACTTCCCTTTTCAGTTGCACTTCTCAGCACCCACCCCTCATGCCTCTAAACACAAGCATTCTATGGCCCAGTTCTGCACATTCTCACCTGCAGCCCGTGCACAGGGCACACCACTCCTAGGACACTCTCCTCCTCACCATTCACTGGCCTCCCCCTCATGCTTCTAGTGATCCTTAAGTACTCAGTTCAGACATCACCGTCTTCCAGAAACCTTCACTGATGCCCCTCCCCGCAAGGCTGGGTTCTCCTAGCACCCAGCCTCCCCTTATCATGCCACATATCACACTGTGTTATAACTGGCTCTTTGCTTTTCCAGCTTCTCCCAGGATGACACAGACCATGTCTTGTTAACTTCTCTATCATCCAACACCCAGCAGATGGCTCACCCTGAATAGGTGCTCAAGAAATACTTTTTGAAATAATGAAAAAACAAATAGAAAATTCAAGTAGAGTTCCTAGCACAGTGACTAGCAGAAAAATGGCAGTGAATATCACCATCATCATCATGGATCAGCACCACATTGAGCCATATTTCTCTAATGGAAACCCAATTCAAAATTAAGGTCCTGTCAACAGTGGGATGAAACAATGCGACAGCCCCAGTATCTGAAGAGATGGTTGTATAACCCCCATCCCGACCTACCTCCCACCCCAGTGATGCTGATCTGTCATTGCCCGATCCCTGGTGCTCACCCTGACTCAGCCTGACTCCAACCTCTTTGCCCACCCCCACCCTAGGCAGGAAAGGAGTAGCCCCCTCACCTGCCACTTGACCTCTGGCCACAGAGCCAGTGACTGCTCCTTTCTCCAGAGGAGCCCTCCTAACAGGCTGCCCACTCCCCTGGGCTAACCAGGGGGGATGACCCCTAAGGTATGTAGCCTCAGCTCCCCATGACATCATCACCAGTCACTATCTAAGAATGCGTCCAGAGCACTGGGAGGTTGGTGAGCTGTCCTCCCGCAGAGCCCCATCTGTCCTTCTCCAAGGCACATGTCACAGGCTTCCTGAATTATCATGGCTCCTATCTGTGTTTTGTCTCCCCTATAGAACAATGCACTCTTTGAGCAAAGAGATCATGTATTAATAGTCCATTTCCCCCATAAAACCTGATGTAAAATAGAGCCTCAATAATCATTAAATTAATGAATATATGAATGAAAAAAAGAGTGTGTATATATATGAGCATTCCCAGGCAGAACTGCCCGTTTTCTCCCATAAGAGGATGAGATTTGTCCTATTATTGAAGACATTCCTCCCGACCCTTAAGAGATTCCGGAAGCTAATAACCTTCAGAGTCAAGAGGATCATTTTTCCTTGTCTCACTTACATTTCTCTAGATGCAACTACAGTGCATTTTCTTCTAATCCACCTCCCTGGCCACTGGGGCTAAAACCCATTTCTTTGCAAGGAGACAGTTATTAATTCATCCTTTTAGCCCTTTCTTCAGCAAATTTAATCCCAGGCCCTCTATTGTTCCCTCCCTGGGGTCCTATCATCCAGCTCCTTCCCTGTTCCACTGTTCCTTGGGCCTTTTGCCAAACTCTCAGAGGCCTCGTTCAGCGGCTGAGGCAGGAATGGGACGTATTGTTCTCCACGGAGCCATGTACAAACACACAGATGCCTACGCACACAGGACGAACACCTCTCTGCACCCATTATCCCCAATCCTTGGTAAACACATACTCACAGGCAGCCTCCACACACAGTCATGGATTTATCTCCTCCCACCGGCACACCCCTGAGCCCGAGTCCTGTGAATTCTCACACACACTCACACACATATGAATAGGCCACACGGGGCTACCTTTTACCCACAGGTGAGCCAAACTGGGCGGAGCGTCTGAAACGGTCTTCCCTCTCTCTCCTCCTCTTCCTCCTCCTCTCTGCCTCCCTTCCCCAACCCTCCTCTCCATTGGCCACCACGGGCCAACCCCACTTTCCCTCCACCTCCACAGTGATTTTCCACTTCAAGGCTGAAGGCAAGGAATAAATGAACCAAAGTTGGCTCTACTTCTTCCTTTAGCCCTCCTCCCTTTCTTTTTTCCCCATATGCCCAGAGCACGCACAAGGCCCTCTATCCCCAGCCTCCACTCCTCTGGCTGTATGGGGTGCAGCTTCTTGGGTTTTTACCTTTCGGAAATGAACAATCAGGAAGCATTGGAAGCTGGGTTCCGTCTCAGATCTGAGGACAGGCTGGGTTGCTAGGCCGCTGGGCTGGCCAGGCACGGTGTTACCAGGCCAGGAGATGCGTGGGGGTGGTGTGATGCTTATTCATTCATTCAACAAATATTTACCCAGCACCTACATCATGCTAACCACTACTCTACGTGAACAAAACCAACAAACGCCTGCCTTTGTGTAGTGTGCATTCTACGGGTGAGGACAGAAAATAAATAAAATATATTGGGTGATAAAAGAAAGCAGGAAAGGAGGATGGAGTGCAGGCTGAGGGTGGAGTGTGCAAATTTTAAACATGGTGGTCAGGGAAGGTGGCGTGTGAATGAAGACCTGAGGGAGACAAAGGGGAGACCTGGAAGGAGATTGTTCCAGGCAGCAGGAACAGTCCTGCAAGGGCAGAGGGTCACAAAACACCAGCGTAGAGAGCCACAGAGAACAGGGTGCTAGGAGATGACAAGAAAAGGGGGTGCTTTTCCTCCTAGCCCCATTCTGGGCTCCAGGGCCTCAAGGGGGGTCAGGAGAGATGAGAGAGGCCAAATTAGGAATGAAACTGTGGCCTCAGATGGGACAAAAAGAAAACCAACAGAAAACAAAGCAAAATGTTGAGATGCCAGTGAAGGCCAGTTCCAGAAGGAAGGAGCTGAGCCTGCAGTGAGATGCGCTGAGGGGAAAGGCTGAGATTCCTCACACAGCTGCTGGGTGAGGCGACAGGCACGGCCAGAAGGGAGGCGAGCCCCAAGGCTGAGCACCTCTCAGATCCAGTCAGTGTCTGCCTTGAAAATAAGCTATTCCAGGGAGTGCGAGTAGGGCCACTCGAAGCATCTTTGCCCGTGTTCAACAGGGCAGCGGTAAAGGGTGGTGGCAACACTGGGCACCGGCTCCCTCCCAGCCCAGCATGCACACGAACCCCACCTTTTATTGTCCACACTTCTGATCCCGAGCATTTGCCATGTTTACCATTCACCATGCAAAATGCTTTCCACAGATGTCTCATCTAATCCTCACAGCAACCTCACGTGGAAAGACTTATCATCTTCAGTTCACCGACGAGGGGCACCCCTACCCCGCCCCTCTGTCCCCCACTCCCTCGGCAGTTCCACTTTTCAGTGAGCCAGGCTCATGCCAGGTCTACCGGACTCCAATCCCTGCTCCTCTGCTTAATTGCTGTGTGGCCTTGGGCAAGTTTCTTGCCCTTTCGAGACCCAGTATCCTCACGTGGGGATAAAATGGGGGAAATAATATGGTAATAACCACCTCCTGGGCTTTCAGGAGAATCTTCTGGGAGAAGGCAGTGGTTCTCGGTGTCGGCATTGCATTTCTTGGAGTTGTCAGGCCTGTGGCCAATAATTCATAGCTATAAATAAATTAGGGAAGGTGGCAAAGAGTTTGTTGTTTTAGGGCAAATATCAGAATTCAATGTTTTGTCTTCGGTGACATCACTCTCCCTCACTGGCATCCCACAAGCCTTCCCGAGCGGGGGATGAAGGGGTGGAGTGCCTGGCACCCCAGGGATTTGCACACAGGCTGCAGCCTATCTTATCTGTGCCCAGCCCGTCTATCTTATCTGTGCCCAACCCGTGGGAGTGCAGCAAGCAAGCACATACCACCTCTTTGTGGGGTGAGGGAAGGTGCTTCTTAGAAGGGGGAGCCTCAGGGCCACAGGGGAGTGGTGGGGAAAGAAGAAATCTCTCTGGTTACAAACCTGCATATAGTCTGTTACCCCCAGGCAAGTGTTGTGGCTTTCTCCTCCTAAGGAGAGAGATGCCCTAAATCAAAAAGAAGAGAGGGACAATGGCGGGCAGGCCCCTGGGGTGGGACCTAGTGTCAGGCAGGCCCATGGCCCCTGAAGTTCTCCCTAGGAAGACACAGAGTCTGGCCAAGAAGATTTGGGGTAAAAGTGACACCTAGGGGTTGCAAACTATGGGTAGGACATTCACGCCTGGGTCAGGGGAGGGTACTGGAGAAAACCTGACACAAAGTTGATTATCTTGGTCCAAGGCAATGCACCCAGAATGGAAGCTCTGCTGCTAGGCTCTTCCCAGCATGCAGCTCACAGGTGCTCCAGATGAATCAAGGCTTCTTCCCTCCAGCCACCACCACCAATTCTCTCCTGCTCACTCCCCAGCTCTCCAGGCCCGCTCTCCACTGCAACGCTCACCCTCAGCCCCCACTCGGGTCTGGCCAACTCCAACACAGGCCATCTTGCCCCAAGCCTGCCTGAGGAGCCTCTCACCTGGACTCACTGCACTTGGCAGGACTCTGGGCTGTGCCAAGAGTGAGCCCCACGTCCCTGCAGTGGCTGAGAAGCTGTTTGGGCTGGAGGGGCAGGCCCAGCCTGGAGCACCAGCCAGGACTGCCTGAGTCATTGGGTGCAGAGGGCCTCACCTCCCTGTGGACACTGCCCACATTATTCTGCATTATGGTTCCCAGCTCAAGGGCAGCTGTGAGGTCCTGTCCCTTCTCAATCCCCACTCACCCTCCCCTGAACCAAATGAGAAAGGACAGGGGAAGAACCTGAAGAGTTAGCACCGTAGCCCTCCCTCTCCGCCCTCTTCCCCACTCCATTCACTGCTCTCCGTCCGGTATTCCTCCTCCCTTCCCCGCAGTGGGCATAGCCCCCCAGACACAGCCAGAGTCCATCCAGAAAAGACCGGGATTCTTTATTAAATCAGCAAACTCATATTCCTCAAGCCCCAGGCCATGGTGGAAAGTCCTCCCTTCTCTGTCCCCACACCCCCACCCCTTAGCCACAGTGAAGGGAATGGAAAATAAGAAGCCACAAGCGCCTCTGCCAGGGAAGGCTGCCCCAGATGTGTGGTGAGCGTAGTCCAGCTGTGGCTGGGGTGGCAGCTGCCACAGGCTCCTCCCTATAAATTAAGTCCCTGCAGCCACAGCTGTGGGAGAGGCATACTTGTAGAAGGAAGGCCAGAAGGCAGCATCCCTGACTCCCAGCCAAGGAATGGATTGAGAGCACAGAGCTCAGGGGCAGGAGAGGCCAGAGGGAAAGAGGACAGGCATGGGGACAGGGGGAGAGGTCCCCAAATTTTGGTCCCAGGGGAAAAAAAGAGGCCAGCTGGTCCAGTTTTGATGGGTGTGGGGGAAGGAATGTATTAGTAAGCACAGTGGAGAGGCCGCCATAGAGCACCCCAGAAGTGACATGACAGGCTGGATCCTCACCCTGGCAGAGGGGAGCTTGAGAGCTCAGGGGCTCTCAGGGAATGTCACTGCTAAAATATATATACACATATATATTAACCATTCATGGGAAGGCAGGGGCAGGGGTGGGATCAGAGGATCTGGCGTGGCATCCCGTAGCCGGTCATGCCTGCCTGAGACGCCCCACGGTTGGTGCCCATCTGTAACCCAATCACGTTCTTGCCCTCTTGCAGCTGGTTGTCTGAGAAGTTCCGAGGGTTCTCCTTGGATTTCCTGGGTGGGAAGGGAGTGCTGATTAGGAGGAAGTCAGAGGCTGCCCCAGTAAATTCCATCCACAGACAGAGCACACACTTTGATGTGGGCCCAAGGGTTGGTGCCAGCTCTGCCCATGAGCTCCCTGAAGCCACCTCCTCATCTGTCCAAAGGGACAGTCACTTGCCATCCCAGGGAGAGTTGGGAAGATTAAGTGGAACAAGGAATGTGAAAGTGCTTTGTAAAGGGCTGGCTGCTACCGAGATGATGTTAGTTATTTCCTAGGGCCAGGAATGGGCAGGAGCAGTGTGCTTACTGGCCCCTGCAGCTACCCCAGCAATACTTACTTAGGGAACCAATTGGGATCCCCAGAGAAGAGCCCATCGTCCCGGGCTACCGCCAGCCCACCCAGGTTCATCAGGGTCCGCTGCACACAGGCCATGTTCTTTCCTGGGAAGGAGAATGGACATGTATTGGCCTCAGCAGGGCTGGGGTCCTGGATGCCAGGGTTCCTCTTCTATCACTACATCAGCACGCCCAGTTTCCTAATTCCTTTTACTCTTTGTCCCCATACCCTTCATCCCAACCCCTAACATGACCCATTCCTCTGTGAAACACACACATCCCTCTTGTTGCTAGGGAGCCAGAAACTGGTCCCTTGTCCCTGGTCAAGATGGTGCAGCCCAATCTCTGGTCTCCTGGATGATAGGCCCTAAACCCTGGCCCTGTCCCACCTTCCCAGAGGTCCACAGTTTGGAAGATGTCAGTGGTGTTAATGCCGTAGCGCTCAGCTGCTTGCAGGAATTGAGAGATCTGCTCCATCTGCTTGAAGGCCATGGTGGAGGCCTGGATCTTCTTTACTGGGGCCTGCCCCTCAGGGTACAGTCCATTAATGAGTTCACACAGCACCTGGGTGAGGACGGCAGGTGTGCAGAGGTGAGGATGTGTTTAGCGCAGGTCAGCGTGCACCACTCTCAGCACCAGAGACAGCGAACCAAAAGAGGTTCCTCTCCTGCCTGAACACAGCTCAGACTCCTTCACCTGGAGTGAGCCTCGGGGGTCCTTAGCACAGCCCCCTGCCTCTGAGCCCAGTGAAAGGCCAGTATTTGGTCTTTCCTTGCTATTCCAATATTGCTGTCTAGAGTAGTCCTCCCACAGTTCTTTCCTTAGAAATAGCCTTCATTGGTGTCACCTAGCCTCCTCCCACAGGGGAGGCACACTCACCCTTACCCTTCACTCAGTGGGAAGGGAGGAAAGCTTGGGTCCTCTCCCAGGCTCAGTAAAGATATTCAGGCTGAGGAAGAAGTTGGGACTGGTGTGCCTGCAGTCTTCCCTTCTTCAGGTTAAACAATCCCCAGTCCCCCGGACCCAGTCCTGCTCTCCCTGCACGTCCAAACCACTGGGGGACCAGCTCTCACCGTGCCATCCTTGAGCCAGTTCTGGAAGTTCTCACGCCCAGGCTGGGGCCGGCCCACATCTTTGCGGCACTGGGCGGTGATCCACTGGATCAGGATCTGCTCCAGGTCTGCATCATACTGTTTCTCAATCTTCTGCTGCACCTCCCGGCTCAGGCCATACGCAGGTCCCCTGTTGGCCATTCCAAAGGGCAGTAGTAGCTGTGGGGAGCTGGGGAGAGGACATGCCCAGACCTTCGGTCAACACCCTGTAGCTTGTGGGGTGGGGAGTTCTGCCTGTGGGGACCCACACCATATCCCCCATGATGGGCCCTAAGGATGAGGACCTGAACTGCTGCCAAATGAGGGAAATCTTGCCTTGATCCCCGGACGTGGGCTAGAGTAGCAATACTCAGAACTCTGGGAGGTGTCATGGGGTCACACCGGCTGTCTCTGGATTTTCCCATTCCCTATAATAAGCCGTCTATTATATGAGGGTCCCCATTAGATTTCATTTGAACAAATGGTTCTACCAATAGAATGAAGTAAAAAATAAAATCCTACTGGAATAGAATATGGGGTAAATGAGGCCAAGATGGGGGTTTAGCTCCTCCTTTGGGTTATCAGCTTTAGCAAAGGCAAACTGGTCATTCTAACCACAACCCTGCTCTTTATGGCCCTGGGAAAGAGAAAGATTTGGGGAGAGGGGGAGGAATATGGAGCAGCTTGGGAAACCTACACCAGGAGCTAGAGGACTGGTTGGATCTACCCTCAATCAACCACTGGGTTTTAATTGAGCACCTACTATTTGTGCTAGGGATTATGGGAGAGATAAAAATCCTTGGTCCTAAAGTACCCACGGTGCCATCAGGGAGACAAGGTGAGTCCATATGAATGGGTAAGGATCGTACACAATTAGTACTAAGCTGCACAGTTCAGATCACATGCTGTAGAAGAGGATGGGCAGAAACTGCCTGGGAAGGCTTCCTGGAAGAGGTAGGCCTGAGTAGGCCCTTAACAGATTTCAGCAAGCAAAAGGAATTTCCCATGAGAAACCAGGCAATAAAAACAAATTCTACTTTCCCTTCTAGGAGCTGTGGTAGGCAGAGTAATGGCCCCCCCAAAGGTGGCCATGTCCTCATTCCCAAAACCTGTGGATACTTTCATTCACAGCAAAAAGGGACTTTGCATGTGATTAAGATCATGAGATGGGGAGATGATCTTGGATCATCCAGGTGGGCCCAAAGTAATCACAAGGGTCTTTACTAATTGGAAGAAAGAGGCAGAGGAGTCAGAGTGGAAGAAATGAGGAAGGACGCAGAGGTCGAAGTCATGCGGGGCCTTGAACCAAGCAACGCAGGTAGCATCCAGAAGCCACAAAAGGCAAGGAAATGGCTTCTCCACTAAACCCCTCAGAAGGAATGCAGCCCCGCCAATGGCTGAATTTTAGCCAGGGAGGCCCTTAGTGGGGTCTCTAGAACTGCAAGATACTATACTTGTGTTGCCTTAAGTCACTAAGTTTGTAGTACTCTGTAACAGCAGAGATAGGAAACTAATACAGGAGCCTTGAGTGGTATGTTTGGGGACACCTGGGAAAAGAGGGACGGCTGGGGAAATACACAGGAGAGTTTCTTTAACTTAGTTTGAGGATCTGGGTTAGCAAGAACTGGGTGGTTTCCTGACCACTGGCCTGAGTTGGCAGACCTCACTGTGGGCAGGCTGTCCTCACCCACCACCTCCCCCTAGGTCCCACACCCAGGGGCCTGCTGAGCAAGTCCCAGGAATGCTACTGATGCCAAAGGGAGCCAGGAACAGAGAAGGGACACAGCCCCCCATTTCCTGCCCTATTCCCTCCCTGGATGGGCTCTTCTCTCTGCACTGAATTAGAGCCACTGTCTGGTTGCTCACAAAAATGGATCCCCCGGACAGACACCTGCATTCGTTCAGGGAGAGGAAATTGAGCCACCTCATCTCTCCACACCTGGCTCCAGGCCAGGTCAGACGTACAGGATGAAGTCACTCTGGCTCTCTTTCTCCCTCACAACCCAGGTTCAACAATCCCGCCACCTTCTCAGTGGGCCTCAGGGCTCTGCCCAAGTACAAGGGGCCAGGCAGCCTCGAACACCAATGCCTCTCGGTCCCAGAGGTTGCATGTCTCGGGCCAGTGCCCCCCACCGACCCTTTCCAACATGGCTGCTCCCTTCTCCTCCGGCTTATCAAGCTGCACATTTCCGGCAGAGATCCTCCCCCCAGTCAGTTATTTTTAACCCTCATCAAGAGTGACCCACCCCCAACTTCCCCAGCCTGAAAGCCCAGCCAGATCAATGTCAGTCTGGGCCCTGACCCACAGCACCAGCCGCACACAGTCAGCTGGGAAAGGCAGGCCGGTGAGTGGCCTAAGGAGAAACGGAGAGTGGCCTCCTTGCCCAAGCCCGGCCGCCACTCAGTCCATAGAACCTATAACCTCTGACGCACAGGGGACCAGCTGGAAGATGTGGCAGGAAGAGAAAGGGCCACCATCACCAGTAAGCCCCCTTTTCCCAGAGCAATTTCCAGACTTTTCTTCTAGGAGTGGCTTCACTATGGTCACCTGGGTTTCAGGACTGTTTCCAAGGACCAAGTGGCTAGAAACACACTTGGCCCAGGGATCACTATGGCACAGGTAAAGAAAGTGCAGGAGAATTATTAACTTAAGACACCAGGGTTCCAAGAGGAGGGAAGGGCTGGATGCCAGAGCCTTCCAGTGTTCCCTTCACCCCCAGGGCAGGACAAACTGAGCCTCCCAGGCCCACCTCCGGGCAGAAGGTGGCTACTGAGGGCCCCTCCCCCACTCTGGGGCCTGGACATAGCTGGCAGGGCTGCACCTCCAGCTGCAGTGTATCTGCTCCACACTGGGGCCATTGCCCTAGAACACTGAGGTGCCAGAGCCACAGGGCAGAGCTCTGGGGAGGGGTAAGCCCGGCCAGGCCCAGCCTGGCCAACAGCTGTCTCTCCTCCCCACCCCCATGGCCAGGTGGGAGCTGACAGGCTTCAGCTGCTGGAGCTGCAGAGGCCCACCCTAGTGACACCCAGGAACCTACCCCTGCCTTCCCTCAAAGGAAGGGAGAATAGCCAGTCGCCTACCAGGGTGGGGAGAAGAGATATGCCCAGCTGGAAGACAGGTGTGGGAGATGCCCCAGAGCTGGGGACCCCAAGGGAAGGCAACAGCTGAACAACTTGGGGGGTGCATTGGCAGTGAGCAACCTAAACCCTGGAGCTGACTACAGCTATGGCAACAACCCTCACCCCCACCCTCGGGTTACAATAGTCAGGAATGGGGCAGGGGCCTCAACAGGCACTGCAGCCCTCAGCCCCACCCAGACCCTGGGCTGGAAGCTTACTTTACCCCACCCAAGGACACCAAAGCCAAAGAAAAGGCGGACATGGGCTGGAGTGGAGGGATTTGAAGGTTCTTGGCTGGGGTGTTTAATTGGGAAGACAAAGGGACTCTCCATTCCCCCTGCGTGCAGATGGGACACAGGGGAACTTCTCAGCTCAGATTTGGGACAGGGACTATTCTGAAAGAGCAAGACAGGGACACCAGCCCGCAAAGTGAGGTGTCCCAGGAAGCAGGCAGAAGCAAGGTTGGTGGGTATCCACGGTTAAGGAACCCCCTGGGGCAGTCCCTCGCCACCAAGAATCATGAGGAGAAGAGAAAGCTGAGGCTGCACAAACAGGAAGCCACAAGGCTTGCGCGGGAGGAGGGGATGAGGTGGGGGCCGTTGCCATGGCTTCTGTGTACCAAACACAGGAATGGAGGCAGGGTGGGGGCACCAGGCAGAAACACCCGCTCAACACAGAGGTTGTGAGGAGGAGGCTCTGAGCCCAGGGGCAGCAGTGGGAGCCTCACGGCAGTTCTTGGGCATAGCCAGGTGCAAAAGATTCCTCCAGGACGTAGCTACAGGGGTAGGGAGAGCATTTGGAGGAGATGGGAAAGGACCCGTTTTGGGGTAGGGAAGCAGACTCAAGGAAGTAGTAGTTCAGGAGCAGAAATGCCCAGGGAAGGGAAGGTGAGCTTTGAGCTAGAAAATCCATACCTGAGAATTCTGGAGGGAGAAGGGATGGAATGAAGAAAAGATTAGAGGCCACTCCGCAGGGGGTAGGCTGTAGGGTGAGGGAGGGGATTTACAGTTGGACAAAGACTATTTGTTGGATCTGGAAGGATAGGACCCTGCTGGCCCCGCCCTACCATGGCCTCTGCAGTTTTAGGTCTGACCCACGGGATAAGAAGGAGAAATTAGGAGGGAGTTGGAGACAGGAGCTGTCCCTGTCTGGTGCTCTGGAGTCAGAGAAGGGAGGCCATGCAAGCCACAGGTCTCCTCCTACACCAGATCCCCACTTCCACCCCGCTTCTTTCTACCCCACAGGTACCAAGTGCCCTCAGAACCTCCACCAGGAGGCCCCAAGAGACACGCGGAGCGGGGAAAGGCGGCAGTCCACTTCCGGTCCTGCAGGTCCAGCCTCCACAGCCACCGCCCCCACCCCCACGACCACACCCTGGCCGTTACTGCGGATGAGTCACCCACCGCCCGCCCGCCGCTGGGGTGACGCAGTGGTCTGGGCAGCCCGCCCGCCCGTCCGCGGCCACCACCGGCTTTCCCAGCAGCAGGGGGCACGGGGTGGGGCAGCGGGGCTCGGGCAGAAGTAGGAGGGCCTGGAAAGCAGCAGATTTCTAACTCCCCCCACCCCGACATACAGACAGGGCACCCCGGGGCGCAGTCTAGGCTGCAGCCCCTAGGTGCCTGAGGTAGGGGGACTCTCCTGGAGACGACTGGAGATTCACAGAAGGCGAGGTGACAGGAGGGCCGACGCACGGAGCCCCCTAGCCCCAGCCCGTGACCCTGCGTCTCCGGAAAAGCGAACTGGCAGCAGAAGGAACAGACAGGGCGGCCTCGGGGACGCAGAGGTCATGCAGCGCCCACACGTGCTCCCAGGACCAGGAAGTGAAGGGTCGCGCGGGAAGCCCCAGGAGCGCGGAGCCTGCCCAGAGCCGGCGCCAGGACCCAGTACGCGCCGTCACTCGAGCCAGCCCGCTAGAGTCCGACACCCTTTTTCCCTCGCCCCAGTGAGGACTAGTCGCTGGACTCGGCGGGTGGGGCTCAGTCCCTGAGTCCCCGCTCCAGACGGACGCCCCGTCTATGCACCGACAAACCTCGCCTCGCCTGACCTCATCGTCCAACAATGCCCGGTCAGGACTAGGGAACCGGACCTGACAGCACCGGGCGGGGCAGAGCAGTCATCGGACCCTTGCCTGGTGCCAGCCCTTGATCCCCAAGCTAGCTGGAGCAAGTCCCAGGCGCCGGCTTCTCACTCTCTACAGACCGTGCACATCCACCCTTGGTCCCTCCGTCCTGCTCACCGTTCAAGCGGGCTGCACACTCAAGGCTGGGTCTGCTGCGGCGAGTGGTGCACCCGGGCCCGGTCGGGGGTTTTCAGGAGGGTCCCGCCTCAGACGGGGCGGACCAGGGGCGGGGCAAGGGCCGAGAGGGTTTAAAGGCGCCGCAGCCGAGAAGGAAAAAGGAATGCTTACTACCGGGGCAGTGAATCAGAGCAAGGGTTAAAGAATCTGGGGGGTCTGAGCCTACAAAGGCAGCTGCAGTGGTCTCCACCCGGGAGAACCCCAGTCTCCACCCAGGAGCCCATAGACTCATGCCCCAGTAGAAAACTTTCTGCCTATAAAGTTAGCCCAAGACTGTGGGCGTTTTTATGCGGAAACAAGCCTCTTAGTTTAAAAACACTGGCAGGCCAGGTGCGGTGGCTCATGCCTGTAATCCTAGCACTCTGGGAGGCCGAGAAGGGAAGATTGCTTGCAGCCAGCAGTTCGAAACCATCCTGAGCAAACTAGGAAAAATTAGTCTGGCGTGGTGGCGCACGCCTGTAGTCCCAGCTTCTTGGGAGGCTGAGGCAGGAGGATGGCTTGAGCCCAGGAGCTTAGCGTTGCAGTGAATTATGATGATGCCACTGCACTCTACCTAGGGCAACAGAGCAAGACAATGTCTCAAAAAAAGGAGGGGGTACTGGCAAAGTAAACGAAGGCATAGGAAGACACCCCCCATCCAAACTGACTAGGGTGTGATAGGACTGGGGCTTACAGGCTGGGACAGCACCCCCACGTGGTCTTGCTCACCACCTGCTTCAAGCCTAGACAGGAACTAACAGTGAGGTCACCCTTTGCCCAGGGCATTGAGGGCGTGGTCAGCGTTGGGACTCAGGGTTCAGACCTGACTTCTCTCTCCCTTTCATCTCATTTATGACCTGGCATCTTTTCTTAAATCCTAGAGGGATCAGAGGGGGAGGTCTCAGTGGAGGAGGAAGCTAGCGGGGGTTCTTCTGTCTCTGAGGGTGGAGGGCTTCATAGTTTTGCGGTTGAAGAAGCGCCTCCTACCCTTTCAGGCTCCAGCTGAGCTGAATCTCCCTGGGGTGGAGTCCTGACTACAGCCATCCATGGAGCGCTTCATTTACGATCTTCATTTATGATACAGTCCCTTGCGGACTCTGATATTCAAAGACATCATCAACCAATCTTTCCATTCACTGTGTCCGCTTCCCAAGTCCTACCCAGCCCTACATTCCAGTCCTATCAAGTGTCAAGCATTTTCACACCCCTGTGCCTTTACAAGGCTATTCCACTGCCTGGGATGCCTTCCCTTCCTAAACAGCTTCTCACCTGCTCTGACTTAACACACTGTGACTTTGGGGCAGATTACTAAAGCACTCTATGCTTCAGTTCCCTAATCTATAAAACAGAACCAATAGTACTACCTAACTCACAGGACTGTAGAGAATTAAATAGTACATGCATTAAGAGCTTAGAGCAGTGCCTGGCACATGGTGAATTCTATTATTATTACCACATTCTTTGAAGATCCCTCATATGTACCATTTGTCCCAGCACACGCTGTAAGCATTCACTAAACGTTTGTTGACTTGAGCTGAACTCTTTCCTTTGTGCTACCATAATAATCAACACATAGCTTTATCACAGAACTTATCACATCATACTGTAACTATTTCTTTACTTGTCTGCCTCACTGCCTAGAAATAACTCCCCAAGGGCAAAGCCATGTCTTAATAAACTTTGTTCTCAGCATCTAGTTCAATGGCTGGTCTTTAGTAGCTGACCTCAGTAGGCACTCAATAAAGATTTATTGAATGAATGTTGAATGCACCCCTGTTCATTCAGGAAGAGCCCCCTTACATTCAGGAAGATCCCTCTCCTCTTTAAGGGCCCAGGGATTTTCCTACCTCTCTCTCTTAGATTCAAAGCCAGATAACACACAGAAACAATTTTTCAGATCTTCTTTATTCACCTGTAAAAAACTTCACCCACACCACAAACACCCCACCCACACCCATACATACACACACACACACACACACACACACACACAAAGGGGCAGACCTAAGATCTCTGTTCCAATCCCCAGACTCACCTAGGGGGGGTCAGCACATACTTCCCATACCAAGCTCAAAGAGCCCACTATCAGGGTTTGTGCCTGGGCACCAAAGGGGCAGGGGCAGTGCCCTAGGTTGGAGCTAGATCTTGTTGGGAGCCTCCTTTGCAGGTCCACATGCCTTGGCCCAGCCTCAAATTAGGGGTGTTCACAGCAGAGTGGCCTGTTCAGGGTGGGGGACTGGCTGCCGATAGGCTGGTAGGCGAGCCCTAGTGGCATCTCTGCGGCGGCGGAAGGCCAGGAATTCCTCCCGAAGGGCAGCACAACGGGCCTCAGGGCCAGTAGCGTGGGCAGGGTTCAGGAGACAGCCCTCCTCTGGAGTCTTTGCACCTGGAGACGAGGGCCGGACAATGAGAGAAGAAGCCTTGAGGTTCTCTGGGTGAAATGCTCAGATGTGAAGCACCCTAGGGCCTTCAGTACAGGGACTAGGGAGTAAGACTCAGTCTAGAGTGGAGGAGCCTGGAGCGAAGTGCCTGACTGGGAACAGACGGGTCCTCAGGTGGCAGTGGGGATGCAGGACAGCGCTGCCAGGAGTGCCTGCCTCTCTGGAGGGCTCACACACCTAGCTCTGGCTCAGCTTCAGGTCGGAGCCGGGAGCTGGCCAAGCCCAGGTGCAAAGTCTCCAGCAATTCCATGTCCCCAGGGAATTCTGAGTCCCATTCATAGTTCTCATCCACAGATGTGTTCCTCCTGTTAAAAGTGACAAACGTGGTGTGGGTGGAGGAAAAAGAGTGTTCAGAAAAGTCTGAACCTGCGGTCCCCAAACTGAGGTTGGATCATGGGTTTCCCCTGGAAATCCCTGGACCTCAGCAAAAGGTTCTAAAAGGAGACCAGGTCTCCTGTTCTCAGGGTGCACGTGGAGCAGAGAAGGTGCAGGGTATTGAGGCAGGGGTGGGGAGAAGATCTGGGATGACAGGGCAGAGCCCGGGCCAGGGCAGGGATGGGCAAGGACTGCCCTCACCTCTTGCTGACTGTCACCACATGCTCCCTTCGGGGCCACCTCTCAGGGCCACTGGCCCAGCTGCTGGTGTCTCCTGGAACAGGACTGAGGTAGCTGCCTCCTGCAGAAGGGGCTGTGGACGGGGGCCGCAGGAACGAAGCGCTGCCCCGCCCACTGCTCTGGCTTGTAAGGCTGCCTCGAGGGGCGGCAGGGAGCAGGCCTGGCAGCAGCCGCTCCCTCAGTGTCCAGTCAGCCAGGGCTGTGTAAGCGGGTTCTGGGGCGGCCCCAGCCCCTACCACGGCCACAGGCAATGCTGCCCTGGGGGACACAGGTGGCGAGTCTGGGGGCCGAAGGAAAGATGAGGTGGGGCAGGGCCGGGTATCCATGTAATCTGGGGGTGCAGCAGGGCCAGGCTCCTCAAGAGGGGGCCAGTCCCCATCCACATTCATCTCCCGGAAGAAGGGTAGGCTCAGGTATTGGAGCAGGGGTCCGGGGCCTGGCAGGGGACTGGGCGGGGCTGCTGGAGGGGGCCCCACAGGACTGATGTCTGCAATGCAGAGAGGCTGGGGTGCCCCACTGGGGCTGCTGCTGCTGCAGTCAAAGGACCGGGCCAGACGCCGGGCTGGAGTCCGAGGTTCTGCCTGCTCTGGGCCTGCCCTTTCTTGGGGGGCTCCCACCGTGGGTCCCATCACAAAGCGCCCATCTGGGCCCCGACAAATGGTCTCCAGAGGTAAAGGTCCCCGGCCAGGCGGAGGATCTGGGTGGGGGGTGGGGGGTCCAGCAGGCTCCCCCCAGAGCAAACTCTGGCGTAGGCTCGGGGCTGGGGAACCCTGGAGCTTCAGCTTCGCCACGCTATCAGGACTGTCTGAGCCCGGAGCGGAGCTGCAAGGACAGGAGATCAAGGTTTGTGGTAGAGAGCCAGCGTCAGGCCTCAGAGCTTTGGTGCACAACAGAGCAGGGCTAGGGAGAGCAAGCGAGCAAAGGACCAACGTGGTGGAAGGCGAGGAGGGAACGTACAGACAACACTAGACGGGCCCCCAGGCTGGGGCCTCTGCACTCCCTTCTCACCCCATTCCAACTTCAGTTCCTGCCCCTCTCGCCCCTCCTGAAGGTGCAGAAAAGGAAGCAGAAGATACTGGCACGCACAATGGAAAGCCAGAAGCCAAGGAGGGGAGGTGCTTACTGTGAAACTGACTTCCCGGGCGGAGAAAAGAGCAGAGGTGGATCTGTAAGGGCATGAGAACAGGCGGTGACGCCGGAGAAACCCAAGCTCCTCCAGGGCCCGTAGCGCCGACCCTCTCACCCAACACCACGCTGGGGAAAGTGTAGGCAAGACCAGATGCAGGACTATGAGAATGCACCTGGACCACGAGGGTGGGAAGGATGTTCCGTCCAGGTGGGGTGTGGGGAGGGTTATCAGGACGAGCATTTCCAGTGGGCCGGGCCCCCAGTGCTCAGGCGGGAGAGACAATGGCCGGCAGGGAAGATGGCTGGCGGAAAGGACTACCTTGGCGGAGGCGTTTGCGGCGGCGGCGGGCAGCCCTGCGCCGGTTCATGAGGCAGGCGGCCAGGATGCTCACGAGGACGGCCACGCCCAGGAAGCAGACCCCGCCCACCACGCCGGCCAGCACGGGCTGGGGCAGAAGACCCGGCAGCTGTGTGCGCGATGGGTAGACCTCCAGGCCTGGGCAAGGGCCATGCGGGAGGGTCAGTGGGCTGGGAGCCCTCGCAATCCCCCGCACTCTTCCCGCCCGCCAGGTTCTCACCGGAAGTGGAGATGTTGGCCGTGTTGCTGGGGTCGCTGACATAGCTACCGGCAAAGGCCACAAGGCGGAACTGGTAGAGAACATCCTGTAGGTTGGGGATGGGGTGCCAGGAAGGTCAGGGCCCGCAACGCTACCGCAGCCCCATTCGAGAGGACTTTGCAGGTGGGACAAAAGGTTGAGGTAGGACGCGGAAGGTGAAGATGGTCAAATCAGGATGGAAAGGTGGGGTTTGAAGAACAGAGGAGGCCACTGTCTGCCCCGCCTCCTGCACATACCTTGATGAGGCCTGGCACTAGCAGCTGTATTTCCGTGCCTGCCACGGCCGGGTCCAGCACCTCCCAGCCCTGGGAACTTTGCCGTCCTTCCAAGACGTAGCCATCCAGTCTCTTAGGGACCAGTTCTGGGGGATCCCAATGCAGGAGGACCCCCCGCGGTGTCCTCACTGCCACCAGACCTCGCGGTGGGGACAGAGAAGGTGGTATCTCTGTCGGGGGAAGCGTGGGGGCAGCTGGTGTGGTAGGAAGCCCTGAATGGGACCGATAGGCAGATCAGAGAGAGAATTTCCCCAGCGTTCCTCATCCTGCCCCTCCCCTGGCCTTCCACAGTCCACAGTGCCCAACCATTCTCCCAGAACCCCTAAAGACAAGCTCAAATCATTTTCCATGCACCCCCTCTGGACCCCAACCTGCCTAGCATCCAAGTGCCCTCCCACCCAGATCCTCCCATATCCTGGCTTCCCCACCAGCCCTTCCCGGCCCTTGTCTCTGCTGCTCTAGGGAGAGAGGCCTCACCCTCAGGAGCAGACAAGATGATCTCGCTGAAAGGCCCACTCCCCAGCTTGTTCTGAGCTAGCACGCTGAACTGGTACTGGGTGTGGGGCTGCAGCCCTAGCACTAGGAGGTGAGCAGCCCCCACAGGCACTGCCAAGGACACCCAGTCATGATGTGCTCGGTCAGGACGCTTGGCCCTGGGGGACACAAGGAAATAGGGGACACCTCATGAGCTGGGAAGACCAGGAAGGTTCAAGGTCCAAAAAGCTGACCAACCCCCTCTGCTTAACCATCCAAGATCTCAGGACCTGGGCCCTGAACACTTCAGAGTCTGGAGACAGGGCAGCAGAGCTAGGGCCGGCTAGAAATAGAGGGATGGGAGGAAGGGCAGAGGCCAGAGAGATTCCAGGTGGAGAGAGGAGGCAAGGCTGGAGCAGAGGAAGGGCAGGGGCAGATCACTCACAGTGGGGTGTACCAGACACTGAACCTCTGCAGATAGCCACCATCAAAGCCTGGCTCCCAGGAGACATTGGCACCCTTGGGCAAAGGCACCACAGACACATTGGTGACAACGTGGGGACTGGTGCCTGGGTAAGGAGAAATGGAGGGAGGGATGATGGTCAGGGCCTTGTGGGAGGGTGGAGCGTGAAGGGGGCCCCAGGGCCTCTGACCTCCACCCATCATCCCAGGGCCCCCACACCCACAATCTCTCATCTGGGTGTCCCATCCCACATGGTTCCCCCAGCCCCCAGCCCACTCTTCAGCCACTAACCCAGCACGTAGACATTTGTGGAGGTAGCCACTCGGGCTACAGTATTGCTGGCACTGCATTCCCAGCGCCCATGAGCCTCCTTGGTCAATGGTCGCAGGACGAGGCTGCTGTTGCTGTCCACTTGGGCCTGGCCCCGCAGTCCCCAGCCCACCTACAGAACCACTGGTCAGCCCTGAGGACACATGCAGCCACCCCTCACCAAGGGCGCCCCTTATCTCTCCAGGCAGATCATTTCCTCCCCACAATGCCTCTGGCAGCCCTCTCCTCCCAACATCCTCCTTCCCACAAAATGGCCAGGGGCAGAGAGAGGGAGGGGAGTAGTGGGCAGGCAAAGCTGGGTTAGGGGGTCTTACCTTGGCCCAGGAGATGACAGGAGGAGGGTCTCCTCGGGCAGAGCAGGGGATGAGTAGTTCCCGCCCTACTTCTTGGAAATACTCTTCCTTGGGCCGTTCTATAAAAGCTGGAGGAGCCTGCAAGCCAGGTCTGGCATTGGGAGGGGCCCCTCTCCTGCCTGTTTCTCTTACATCACTGTCTAAGGTTGGTGGCTCCCCCTCCCTGGGCTCCCTGACACACTGCATGTCTCAGCTTCCATCTCTAAACTTCTCTCTAACTCTATGTTCCCCAGCAGGCAGGGCTGGATGGAAATGGTGGGATAGTAAGGACTGGTGAGCTGGGCTGGACTCTCTGGAGGTGTACCAACCTCTCCAGAGCTCCAGAGAAGGAGGCAGCATGGTCAGGGTTAGTGAGAGCTGTGGCAGTCAGGCAATCTAACTTAATGGGCGTGTGTGTGACTGATGTCCCACCTCCCCAGCACCATCTCTGTGTAGACCTCTGGGATGGCATCTGACAACTGCTGCTGCAGCCACCATGGGAAACACTGACTTGGAAGCCTCTCCCCCGTGTGTGGCCTCACCCCATCCATCAGCCTGGCCTCAGCCCGCATGTTTAGCCACCTGACCAGCTACTGCTACAGGCGCTGGCCCACCCTGGGCCTCACCTTGAGCAGCACACGGGTCACTGGGGAGGGCCCAGCAGTACCAAGACTGTTATAGGGGGTGCAGGAGTAGTCTCCCAGGGCATCCTCATTCCCCAGAGCAATGATGAGTGAGCCTTCTGTGCCCTGGGACCAGCCAGGGAACTGAAAGGAAGAGGAGACAGCACTGGAGAAAGAAATTCAGCGGGGGCAAGACCATGATGGCAACACGAGATCTGTATCTAGGCCTGACCTCTCTGAATTCCAGTCTTTGCTACGGAGGGACCACTACCACTGCCAAGCGGGTGAGGCTGTCACTGCACAAGTCCTGGAGCTGAGCTGTGCGGGCTCCCTGCCTAGCTGTCTTCCCAGCACTCCACAGTGACATTCAGCATCTTCCACCAGAAACCACCTCCTAATCCTATATTAAAGGCTCCACTGTCCTTGCTAAAGTCGACCCTTTTCCCTCACTACCCCTGTAGCTAAACCCTCACCAAGCCTGTTATCCTGGGCGGCCGATCCATCTTCATGTCTTCCTGACTCCAACTTCATAACCACTCACCTAGACCATTTCAACGGCCTCCAAACCCTCTCTTCCTACATCCACTTTCTCTGGCTCCATTCCATCTCGCATCCTCAACTCCTGATCACCGCTCACACCACTGCTGAAAAGACTTCACTGGCTCCAACTGCCTTTAGACTTTTTTTTTTTTTAAACATTCAACAAAAACCTACTGAGTACTACTATTGTAGAAGCTCTGGAGACACACTGTGATTAAAAGATGCAATACTAGGCCTGAAGGAATTTACAGTCTCTGTAGACAAAGGATCCCAGTCACCTTGGAATGAGGTAATATTAACTTGGTATCCTGTAGTTCTTTATTTTGGCCTCAACCTGTCTTTCCAGTTTTCTCTGCACTATTCCTGTCCCCACGGGCACTCTGGCTCCCCCCAGCTAGGCAATTCATTGTTCCTGAAATGCACTATAGTATTTCCTGCCTCTGGGCCCTGGTTTCGGAGGTGGGATGACTGTCCACCCTTCAAGGCCCATCACCAAAGTCCCAGAATCTGTTACTGATCTAAGCGGAAGGCACTTACTCCATCCTCAGCCTTGCAGCAGGGTGTCCACGTTGCTGTCCTCCCCCCAGGCAGTGCCCTCTGTAAGGGGCAGTCCTTGCCCCTGTTCCCCACCCAATCTCCGCATAGCGCCTGATATGTTCTCCCAGGACACACTGTTCCCCATCCTCACACAAAATAACCTTCTATGCTGCTCCTCAGCTCTTTGCCATCATTTCATCCAGAAATCATCTCTCACCTTTCCCTAAATAAGAAACACATCCACTTGTACCTTCCACCGTGGATATTTTTCCTCGGGTTTTAAAGTTTCCTATGCAACACGTCTTGCAGCACAAACTAAATCCTACAAAAGAAATTTATGGAATCCCAGAGTCCTTCCCCCTTTCTCCTCTGCCAAAAAATAAAAAATGAAATAAAATGAATGTTCCCTAGTCGCTGAATTGGATTAAGCCGAGCTAACTCCACCCAGCTATCCTTCTGACCAGAACATCGCCAAGCTAAGATCTTCCTGCCCCTGCCCCAAGCCTGTACCTTGTCCAGCTGCAGGGCCTGCCCATCCTTGGTCCAGCTGACAAAGAGCAGTGGGGGGTTGGCACGAACCGGGCACCGGATCACGCCCCGCATGCCTATGGGCAGGGGTGTCTCAGGAGGCATGGCTGTCACCTGGGCTGGGTCTGGGGGAAAGCAGTGGCAAGTTGGGGGAGAGGGGCTTGGCCTGGACCAGGGCAGGGGAGCAGGCTGGGGAAGAAGCTGGGGTCAGGCTTACAGAGCACAGTGAGGTAGGCAGAGGCTGAGGGTGGATGCAGGAGGCCATTGCTGGGCACACAGGTGTAGCAGCCGGCGTCATCGGGCTGCGCAGCCTGCAGCCGCAGGCTCCCGTCCACCAGGATCCGCACTCGGGACTGCAGGCGGCTGCAATGTGGCACGTGTGAGGAGCGGGCCAGGCCTTACCCAACCAAGGGACTCCTCAAAGACCATCCACCAATTCCCCACCTCCACCCTTCCTAATGTGGGTGAGCCCACCTAATGTGGAAGACATTGATGCCATCCTGGAACCAGCTGTAGGTGAGGTTAGCAGGGTATGCCTCAGCCTGGCAGGCCAAGGAAACATCCTGGGAGACATTGACCGTGCTGTTTGTGGGGGGCACCACAATGACTGGGGGTCCTGCAGGAAGCACCAGGGGAGGGAGGTGGCCTTAGCCCATAGTCCTCCCGGAACCCTGAGGTCACTTCTATAATTCTTCCTGGCTCTGCCCTCTGGAATACAGGGCTGGTTGTTACAGGGTCTTGGGGAACTGAAACAGAACCTTCCCCTTGTATGTGACAAAAGTTCATCCTCTCCCGGAGACCCACTCCTCTTCCCAAATTCTCCCCGTTCTACCAGGTACAATCTCATTCACCCGGTTCTCCTGCCTACAAATCATGTAGAGGAGAGTCAGTTTTAACTGTGCTCATTTACCTTTCGTATTCCTGCCTGGCACATCTTAAATCACCTCTGTATCTCCTGCCTTAACCCCAAGGGCAGTTTCATCCCAAGATGCTGAGCACCTCCTGACTCCAGGCTCCCCTATCACTGCCACTCTAGTGGCCACTTATGCAGAAATGGGCCCTTTGGCCACAGAACACTTCTGCCCAAGAACCTGCAGCAACTCCTCAAACTTCTTGACTCAGTCCTGTGGGCCCCCATGATTCAACCCCTCCTTACCTGGCCAACCACCTTTCCATGTCAACCCTCAGGAAGTCTCTTGGGCTGGTATGGGCATCTAGCTGTCCCCCATGCCAGGCTCACCCCATCTCCATGTCTCTGCTCTCTGTGCCATGGTCTGGAAAGCCCTTCCTGATGGCTTGGCCCTGCCACACACCTCCTGCAAAACTATCTGACGACTGCAGCTCGACTGCTCTCCCCTCCCCGGACCCCTCCCGCATGAGTAGTCAGTAAGAAGAGGTAAGAACGCAAGCTGACGTGTGTAGAGCTCCTATAGTGTGCCGGGCTCGATGTGCCAGGCTTGACGTGCCAGGCACTTTACCTGCATTGTCTCACTAAATCCTCACTAGAACCTCTGTGGTGGGAATTATCATGTCCATTTTATACATGATGAACCGAAGGCTCAGAGGCAGAGAGACTGTGGGGTGACTTGCCCAGGGACAGCAAGGGAGGCAAGATTCCTGTTCAGGCCTTCCTGATGCCAGAGACTACGCCCTCAGCCACTGCCCGGCACTGCCTTTCAGTACCATGCAGAACAACACCTTGCTGTTTCTCCAATTAGCCTTATCTCCCCACATAGGTAATAGGCTCCATGAAGGCAGAGTCCAGGCCCCACGCTTCCCAGCTTTCCTTCAGAAGGAAGCATCTTGGCCGGGAATTACCACGTGCCACTCACTGTGCTCAGCTGAACCTAAAGAAATTCGTGTAACAGTCCCAAGAGGTGGATACAAATCTCTTTGTAAAGATGAGGGAACTGGAGTCAGGGGTTACATGGCTCACGCCCAACACAAGCGCTCATACCCTCTCCACTGTAACACACTGCTGCTACACTGAATAGCGATTTGTCCATGTATTGAGCCTTTTCAAATTAGATGCTGGTTTTAGAGCAGCAGCCTGTGTCGAGAGTCCCCACATCCTCCATGGGGCCCTGCCCTCAGGCACAAGTCTCCTCCCCACCCTGCTGTACGCAGCGCCCCGCCCCAGCCACAGGTCAGTCCTCTTACATAAGTCTCCCCGGACCCCAGCCCTCCCGCCAGAGAGCACCTAGCACCAGCAGCTGGGTGGCGTGGGTGGCGCTGCCCTCGGTGCTGGAGGCTTGGCAGATGTAGACCCCAGAGCTGCTTCGCTCCACCCTCCGGATCCACAGCGTTCCGTTCTGCACCTAGGGAAGGAGTGGGTGATGAAGGTCCCTCCTTCCCCCTAGGCCCCACTACCGGCCGGCCCCAGACCCTGCACTTCTGAGGCTGGCCAGCAGAGGGAGGCAGCTCCCCAGGCTCAGGGAAACCAATGCAAAGCCCCTCCTCCGGCCCATCTTTCAGCCTGGCCTTTGCCCGGTCTATCCTCCAGCCCCGTACCCAGGCCCCCGCCTTCCCCTCCATACTCTATCTGGCCCTCTCTACCCAGCCCCAGGACTCACTTTCACGTGCCCCTGGCCCTGGCCAAGGTCCTGTCCTCGAAGCTTCCAAGTCACGTGAGGTTGGGGGCTGCCTCCGGCTACGCAACGCAGGGTCACAGCCTGCAGCTCCTGCACTTCCAGCACAGGGGGAGGGGTCTCCTGGAATTGAGGCGGCGCTGCAGGGGAGAGAGGCATCAGGGGCTGCCAGAGGCACTATCAACCCAAAGAGCAGTGTCTGAGGGCCAGGGAGACAGACCACTCAGGGCTGTACCCTCTGCCCACCAGCCCATCCAGCTTCTTGGGAATCCCCAGTCCAGGGCCACCCTGTCTGCTGCGCCAAGAGCCAAGTGAGGCTTGCACCAGCCCATCCCCACACACTAACGGGGAGCTGAGCCTGGGCTGGGTGTCCAGGGCCAGGGAGAGCTAAGTGCCCTCAGGGAGAGCACTGTTCTGGGAGTCAGGAGGCTTGGAGGTCCAGACTCCACTGTGCTCCTAACCAGTGGCATGGCCCAGCCTCTATGTGCCCCAGTCTCACCAATAAAATGGGAATCATTATGACTTCCTTCCTTCTCAGGGGTTGAGAGAGAATTAATGAGGTGCTAGAAAGCAGTTTTGGAAACACAACATGCTGTGTATATATGTGAACTGCATTTCTCTCAGGGCCCAAGAGGCCCCTCTCCTGACCCATTACTTTGGTCAGGGAGACAGCAGGGCAGAGAGAGGGAGAGGAAGTCCTGACATGGAGCCTAGAAGGCTGATTGGATTTAGATTTGAAGAACTGAAAGCGCAGGAGCCGGGGAGAGATGAGATGCAACCACTAAGTGTGCAAACAAGGCCTGCCAGGAAGGGTGGGGCATTGGAACTGCTTGTGGGATGGAAATAGAACTCCCTCTTCCCCTTTCTCCCACCAGCCAGAGGTCCCCACCATCCTCCTCTCTGCCCTTCTCCACCACCTGCTCCCCAGCTTCATACAATTGACTGTCAGGTGCACCCAGGAGCCATTGGCAGAATCGTCTTCAGGGCTGTGCTGGTCCAAGAAGAGCACGCGGCACTCGTACCAGCCCTGGTCTTCCACCCGGAGCCCCTCGATCTGGAGAGATGCCCCTTTCTGCAGCCGGACTCGTCCTGGGGGAGGAGCCCTGAATCAGGGGTACTGAAGGGGCCCCATAGGAGCCCCAAATCGCTCATCATTCTCAGAGGTCAAGAGCAGATACGGTCTCTCCCAGTTACCCCAAGAGAATGGAGTCCAGAGAGGCACAGATGGGATTGGGGTCATCCAGGGGAGATCCCTCCATTCAGCCCCTCTGACTGCTCCTGCCCTTCAACAACTGGGACCCAATCTACACAAAGAGAAACCCAGAGGGACAGCAGGGAGACGATGCCTTCCACTGGACTGCAGCCGGCTCCCAGCAATGCTGGGGGAAGGAAGTTGAAGAGCCAGCACTTTGTCTCCTCTGGATTCTTACAGGATCCGTCTCCCACACCCAGGCTCTTTCTGTAGGGACAAAGCATGGGTTCCCGGAAGTACTTCTCCCGCCAGAGGACTCTGTCCCTGAAAACCTCAGCACTGTTTGAGGCCCTAGCAGGGACCCAGACCTTGCCTGCCAAAGCCCCTAATCCCTCAGGGCTATTATCAGCAGCCTAAGCGCCTTAGGGTGGCCAGAGTCCAGCCCAGCCAGGCAGCTAAGTCAGCAGCTTCATCCCATCCCCTCTGCGCCCCAGGGCACTCAGGCCCCAGCTGACTGACCACGTACAGCTCCACAAAGCCACACAACCACAGCACAAGCATACATCTCCATCCCATCCTTAGTCAGCATCCACACCACACCAGGCTCAGACTGAGGGTGCCCTCCCAGTCCTTCAGCACCCTCCCAGGATGGAGCCCTGCATCCCAGGCAGCTTCGTGGGTCTCTGGCAGTGTAGACCAGTGAGACAGGCACACACTGGGCAACCAGATAGACCTAGGCACAAGTCCAGCTCTGCTGTGCACTCCTTTGGGCAAGTGACTTAACCTCTCTCTCAGTTTCCTAATCTGTAAAAATGAAAGAAAGAAAAAAATTAGGGTGGGGTAGAGGAGACAGATAATATAGGGGAGGCCTGCAGGATGGTGCCTGGCATAGGTAGGTGCTCAAATAAATGTTGTTGAACAAATAAATGAGGTTCAGATTTGGAATCAGGAGCTTGCACTCAAGCCCTGGCCCTGTCCCTAACCTGATCACACATCCTTTCCCTTTTCTCTCCCTACCTCAGTGAACGGCATCACCATGTACCAAGTCACCCTAGCAGAAACCTGCTACCACTTAGACTCCTCTGTTACCGCACATATCCATGTGTTCATTGAACCTTTCAGATATTACCTCCTAAATATGGTTTTCCTTCTCTGTCACCCTCACCTTTAGACCTGTAGTATGTCTCTCTGAGTTTGTCCAATAGCCTACTTGCATGTCTCCCGCTCCAGGCTACTCCCCTCCAGTCACCAGATGCTAACCCCCACCTTGAGCTCTGATATGGACAAACGGCATTTTCTAAATCTTATGGAGTATGCAAAGGCTCCAAGACAAGTCCCTTAGCATTATGCCCAATGCAACCAACCAGGACTGTGCCCAACCCAGCCCTTTCTAATACTAGAAATTCTGAAGCCCCTGCAGTGTGCTTCCATTCTACCTCTAGAGTGATCTTTCTGAAACAGAATCTAAGCCTGCCATGCCCCTAATACCATCAGGGAAAAAAAGAAGGATCAAGTTGAGGCTGGCTTTGTAATCTTAGGCAAGGGTCTTTTTTCTACTGAGTTCTAGGGGTGTGGATTCTCTAGAATGGATGGACCTGCTTAAAAGGCTAGGTGTATTCAGTCTCCACCCAGGAGATAAGACCAGGCCAGGTTTAACATAATCATCCCTTTCCACCAACCAGCAGGATTCCTCAAGAACCCTAATCTGCCCGGCCACTGAGCCCCGCAGGCCCCAGACTACAGCCTCTTCTACGTCCCATATGATGGTAATAACATTTCACTGTGGTGATCTTCTAGCTCTACAAAGGAGGAAGAAGAGGGAAGGGAGATTGAGTGTTGAATATGAGCCATGTAAAACATTCAGCGTACTCAGCATATTTAGTCCTCCCAAGAATTTCATTATAGATGAAGGAACTGATGTTTAAGTTTCTATCCAAAAATCACATGGCTCACAAGTGAAAAGGCCAGGCCTTCTCTCTCCAGATGCAGTGTACTTTCCACTGAACACTGGGGCTGGGAAGGCCACTGAGCATAAACAGTGTATTCTCACTTGGGAGATGTTGGTAGCCAATGGGTAACAGTTCCAAACGTTTGTTAATCAGAATATCCAATGAAGCATATACTGCATGTCCTAACTTTTCTGTGAGATCTGCTAGACCTGTAGTGTGAGAGATGAACAGGAAGATCGCCAGGGCTGCAGTCCTGAGTCCTCCTGAGAGCTGGGCCCATCTCTCTGAGGCCTTCCCTCCACCTGCAGGGCCAAAGCCTGATGGACTTCAGATCTTCCCCCACACAGGGGTGGGTGAAGGAGGCAGGAGACAGTCTCCTCCTTCAAGTTCTCAGAAGGCAGGGAACCCACATTCAGGTACACAGGCAAGTGTACATCCACACATACACACAGAAGTTCACAAAATGGTGTTAACTGTGCCCAGACAGTGCACTATGAAGCAAGAGGAGGAAGGAAGGCTTCTGGAAGATGTGACTAGCCATAGGGTTTTGAAGGATAAAAGGTGGTAAAGGGAGATGACCAGAACAAGCAGAGTAGTTATAAGTGGAGAACAAGAGAACCGATTTTTATCAAACAACTCAGGACAGAGAGAAAACACACGTCCCTTCCACTGTGTGGGGCATCTTGAAACTCCCCCAAAATACACCACAAAAATTAAAGACCAAAAGCCTGCCCCCTGCATTCGAACAGTTGGTCTAAGATCCCGCAGGAAAGATGACACCTAGCCTGCCTCCCCTCCAGAGGCCTGGTCACAGGTTCGCACCACGCAGGCACTCTGTGTGGGCATGGTGCTGGGAGCTTATACACAGACACTAACTTAGTCCTACCATGTAGTCCTAGCTTGTTTTATACTGCTTTTTACTACTTTTGTACTAGTTGATAAATCCAGTCTCTTCTGCTAGATGGCTTCTAGAGTCTTCAAAAATTGGAACCTTTCCCTTTGGTGTGGCCCCTAATGCTCCAACAGTCTCTCTTGGGGTTCCTCGCATTTTAGGCAACCAGCCTCACAACAGTCCCATCTCCCCTTCGCTGCCCAGAGGGTTTATGACAGAACAACATTGTCCCTAGCAACCTCTACCTCCTGTTGCTTAGCAACTGCAGTTCCGAGTCCCCTGCACAAAGGCTGAGAGGCCCCTTCCACACCGAGAGGTAGTAAAAGGGTTAATGGGCTTGGGGCCTCCCTCCAGGGTCCCCGACTCCCATAACTAGCTCTGACCTGACCAGGAGCTCCAGACCAGGGCAGGGGTGAAAGCAATAGGTAGGGATAGGAAGAAAGCACCAGAGGTTACTGCTCACAGCCCTCGCAGGTCAAGGAACAACACAGAGATGGAAGGAAAACCCTCAGGTAAGTGAAATTGCTAACCATCCAGTGGCTTGTCTGCGTGAGGGACCTCAAGACAGGCCAGAAGCTGGAGAGAAGGAAGAGCTTCACACCTCCCTAGCAGGAGTCCCAGGGAAAGCCCTTCTCCCGCCCCTCCTCCCTCTCCCCTGTGACTTGCTTTCAGTCAGGCAGCATTCTGAATCCGCCCAGCCTCAGCCGGCGGCCCCAGACCCCTCCCAGGCTGGGCAGGGAGAGGCAGGGAGGGAGGGCTGGCAGGCACAGCCGTTTCTTCTCCACTAGTGCTAATTGGGGCCCGCTTTCATCCATTCCCATGGGCTTGTGTGGACACATACACTCCCACCAGGCTGTTTGCCAATAACTGCCCCCAGTTTGAAAATAAACTCTCCCCTTCTGTGGCACCTGCCTGCACCGCCTCCCTTCTCTGCTCAGCCCACCCCATGGCAAGAGCTCAGCCAATCCCAGAGTTTCCCTCAGGATTCGAACTAAAAAGGGAAAACATGGGGGTCTCCCCCATCAACATCCTTTCAGGTGGCCCTTCCTGGGTTTCCCCTCTGAGGAGGGGACAACAGGACTGTCTCTTGCCTGGGTGCCCACCCCCACCCTTAGGCCCCCACCCCCACACCGCCCTCTGAGACCTGGGGCTAAGCCACTCAGATTAAGGCAATGGGATTAGGAGGAAGCTGAGTCACTCTAGGGAGCCAGCTGGGGTGCAGCAGAGCCCCCCACCCAAGGGAGGCCTATATATTATTTTAAGACTGTACAAGAGCCACCTGAAGCAGCAACCCAGACTGACCCCATTTTATTCACTGACCTTGGGGAGCCCAGGCCCTCCCCAGCCCACCCTCTCTGTGCACAAGCTCTTCTGTACTCAGGAGCAGGCTGAGCCCCCACTGGGGAAGCAGGGAGGTCACAGCGCCCCCCACCCTGATCCCCCATAGGGCCACTCTCTAGAAGCCTAGAACCCCCAAACTGGCATTTAAGACCATGAAGGAGGGGAGGACAGGGGAACGGGCAGATACCAGGATAGGGCCAAGTGGGGAGACTACAGAAGATCAGGGTGGAGTCTGGGGAGATTCATGATGAGATCTAGAAAGCGCAATTACAGAATTAGGAAGGATACTTGGAATAGGGCTGCAGGATCTCCTTTGGAACAGACCACATGGAGTTCTAAATAGCACAGCTATAGTGTGTGTGTGTGTGTGTGTGTTTGTAAATGAATGAATCCTTCCATGAATGAACACTGCTTGGGAGCAGGGCCATGCTTGTAAGCAGAGTTAAGGCAGTGGAGCCAGCAATGAGACTGGGGCAGGGACAAGAGCAGTCAGTAAGAGGTCATGCCTGCCCTCTGCCCTACCCAGCCACCTTGGTTGCAGATACCCCCTACCTCCCACCTGAGGATAACTCTTACCCACGTAATCAGGGTCAATTCGGGGAGAGTAAAGGCCGAACTGGATGAAGATGGGAAGCAGGAATCCAAAGCGCAGCCACTCGATGACATGCAGAGGGGGCCGGCCGGCTGGGGGCAGCAGGTCACAGCCCAGCACCACACTCTCCCCAGCCCGGCCCACCACCGACACCACCTCAGGCTTCCCTCGACCTGCATGGTGGGTGGCATGAGGACACAACAGGGGCCAGAGTCAGGGCTGGGAGGAAAGGTTCCATCAGTATCTCTGTAGGCTCCTTAGGACTTTGGGAGATGGGAGGAACCCCCAGCATCTCCAGGACCAGCCCTATTCCTTCCCTACCCTCCCATGCTCACAGAGAACCCCTTGGGGAGCACCTCCACCCCAAGGCTGAGCCCCAGGAGTCCAGCTCACCGTCAGCCCCCTGGCTGATGATCAGGCTGAGGACGGCCAGACTGAGGCACCACACCATAGCCCAGCTGGCCCGCTCGCCCGGCCCCTCCTAGCCACAGGAGCCCAAATGGAGGGGCCGAGGGATGGCCACAGCCCAGCAAGCCTGGGTTCAAGCCTGCTGATTGGCCTCAGGGAACAGGTGTCAGCTCTCACTCTTCTGGACAGTCAAGGCTTGGCTCATGTAACAGCCGAGGAAGCTGTTCTCTGGAGAACCACTGGATCTAAATGCAAAGTGCAAGGCAACATGCAGAGTTGGCTAATGCTGGAGCCCAGAAGAAAGCCCACAGTTAGAGGAAGGCTTGAGGAAGAGAAAGGAGTGAGAGCACATGGGGGGGGGACAAAGAGGCCAGAGATCTTGAAGCCCTGGGGAGTAAGAGCTGGGGTGGAAGTACTGCGGGAATGAGGAGTGCCGGGTGAGGAGGCTAGAAAGGTGCGGAAAACAGTGGAGGCCAGCAGAGTTGGGAAGATCTCAGGAAACAGAGGAATTCTGGGGATGCCTAGGTTACTAAGGGTCTTGGAAAACTAAGCCAGGAGAAAACTGGGAGTTCCTTACACACTTGGAATAAGACTTTTCAGGGCAGTATGGGAGATCACAATGCTTATGGCCAGCCTCCTCTCACTTCTTTCTTTGCAACAAAGTGGCAGAGAGCGAGATGGAATCAGTATTATTGCTTCCATCCCACTGTGACAAATAAGGACCCCAAGGATTTCTGCCCAGAGGCAGAGAGCCAGTCAAAGGCAAATCCTGGATTTGAATCCAGTCCCCTGAACCACCAGAAAGTGGTCCCAGGGCACCCCCAACACACACGCACAATCCCTTGCCCATTTCTCCAGCCTCTGTGAAGAGCCCTGGAAGCTGGGGGCTCTCTGGCCTTTCTCCAACAGCCTCCCAACACTGCTTTGGCAGTGAATGAGTCAGACACTTGGGAGAGGAGGAGCTGCCTCCCACACCTGCTGGCACGGAGGGCCCAGGCAGCATCCTCCAGGTCTGGGCAGGTCCTGGGGCTGGCGGCTGGTGCCACTTCCTCTTCAGGATGCTGCCAGGCAGTGCTCCATCTGCCAGGCACCACCACCCAAGAGCCTCACTCCAATCCCTCCCACTCACTCCCTTCCATTATCCTCAGGGTGCCAGGGTTTGCCAGGCCCTCTCTTCCTCAACCCTAGGGGCATCATTTGCAAGAAGCCAAAAAAGCCCGTGAATCCCTAAGGTGTACAGATTGAGCCCTGGAGTATGGGGATTGGCAATTCCTGATAGTCCCAGCCCCACAGGTCCTGGGGCAGTCACAGTGAGCCAGAGGGCCCTGCCTGGTCCTGGTGAACCCAAGTGGACTCTGCTCGAGGCCTCCACTCCACTCTTGGCCTCTCAGTTCAGGACTGGCTATAAATCATCCTCCACATGGCAGTCTGACCCCCCTGCCTCTACTTAATGCCCCTCCATGTCTAACTCCTGGCAATTCACCGGCAACGTTCCCATGCTTCCCAGGCCCCCGCCAGCTCTCCCATACTTCCCCAAAAAACCGTTTTCCAAGTATCTAGGAACCCCCAGCTCTTTCCTGGTTCAATTTTCCAAGACCCTTAGTAACACAGGCATCCCAGAATTCTTCCCCATCTCCCAGGATCTTCCCAACTTCCCTAGCCCTCCCCACTTCCTCACCTTTCTAGACCTGGCACCCAGCACTCCCTCATTCTCCCTGTACTCCCTTCCCAGTTACCCCTACTACACTACACAGTCCCCCCAGAATTCCAGTTTCTCACACCTGATCTCTTCCTGCAGCAGGTCGTCTATGCTTCCAAGAACTCCCTTCCTGTCTCCTCCAGAATCCCCATCCCCCCATGTCCCCATCCTCTCCTCCTGGGAATTCCCCTCCCTGGAATTCTGCCTGGGCCAATACACCCTGATACGCTACCCCAACAATTCTCTTTTCCCTCGCATTCTCCGGTCCCCTACAACCCCTCCTTTCTATTGGAACCCACCAAGAACTCCCCCACATTACCTTCAGAACTCCTGCAGTTCTCCGGGAACCCCCACCGACCCACCAACCAACCAAGAATTCCACTTCACTCCCCAGAACTCCCCTAGTTCTGCTCCCCCAAAGCATTCCACTTCTCTCCGGAACTCCCCCGCTTGCTCCTGTCCCCCACAACTCCGCACTGCTCTCCCTGCCCCCGCCAGCACCCCACTTCCATCCCCCCAGGACGCCCCTCCCTCACCTGCTCCGCTCGGCTCGGCTCCACTCTCGCGGCCACACAATAGGGGGCGGACCCGCCTCCCCTCCTCGGATGCCCCGAGCGCCTCCCGTCGCCCTGGAGACCGCCAATCCCCTCCCGGGGCGGCCAATGGGAGCCGACCCAAGGCGAAGCGAGGCGGGCGGGACCCCTGAGAGGCCTGGGAGTTGTAGTTTCAGGAGAGAAGGGCTCGGTGGCACGTGGGCTCAGGTCGCCCCCTCGCGGAGCTCCGCAAGACCAGGGGCGGAAAGGCCGCTTCCCGCCGCCAGCAAGAGGGGCCCCAGAGTCAGGCCGGTGTTCCAGGGCTGCCGGGGCTGGCCCTGCAGCAGCCTCCTCGCACGCCCTCCTTCCTTTGTAACCCACCTGCGACCCTCTCCCCTCTCCTAACGGGCGAGCCGCGCAGGCGGCAACTAGAGTTGAAATCTGAGCCTGGCGGCAGGAGCATCAGGCGTGGAGCCGGACTCCCCGCCTTCCTCCCTGGGGATCCTCCCTCGTCCCTGGCTCACCCAATCTCCTCCCCTATCCCCATTCCACCTCCACCCATTTCTTCTCTCGCCGGACTGGAAATACCTGTCTGCATTGGCGAGCTCCCAAATCTGGCCCAGGCGCCTCCCACAGCGTGCAGTTGGGGAAGGCCGGGCTCTGAGCTTGGGTTTGCCAAGTCAGCTCCGGAGGCAGCTCCCAGCGCCTACGACTTGCAGAAACCGGCCCAAAACGGAGGAACTACAGACATCCTGACACGGGAGATTGGCAGGGAGGCATGACATAAAGGATCATTTCCTGAACCCCTTCAGGGTGCCAGACCCTGGACTAGATGTTTTATCACTCCTATGTAACCTGCGCAGAAACACTGTAAAGTAAGTATACCTCCATTTGATTAAGGAGAAAACCGAGGCTCATCAATATGCGGTAACTTGCCCAAGCTTTCCCACCTAGGACGTGGCAGAGTTGGATTCAGACCCAACCCTGACTTCATCAAACCGACTCCCTTGGAGACTTCACCTACAAGCAAAAAACTATCTTGTATATCTGCCCCTCAGAGACTTAAAATTCCTAGCTTGGTGATGCTGTAGGGATGCAGGGTCCGCTTAAGTGATCGTTGCCTGTCCAGGTCCTTCCCGTTCAGTTGGCTCCCACCCTAGTCTGAGCTACTAAAATCCAGCTGAGTGCACCAGATACCGAGTTTACGGAATCTTCACTGCAGCATTAGGAGAGACCTCCAAGATGGGTCTGAGCTTTGCTTGGCACCAGAATCCCTGGCACATGATCCCTCCAGGGGGTCATCCAGTCCCTGTCTGATCACACCCTGCACCAGGAAGCTCAATGCTCCTGTGGTACCCATTCATCTTTAGTAAGCTCTGACTGATGGAAAGTTCTTCCAGGTGTAAACATCCAAGTGTTTTTGCCACAGACAGAGAAGAAAGTGAATGGGCAGGAGCAGTGGACTGGTCTCTCCCATCATCCCTCCAGCAAATGCTCCCATTGTAGCAGTTTGCAACATCCCTTTACAATGTAATAGACTGACCTAACAGTTGGTAGGTAAGATTACAATGAAAACATGTGAGTAGACAGAGCTTGGAAGCAAGACTAGAAAAGATGGCCTTCTTCTTGGCTCCTCCCCAGCCAGAGGGAAGGACCTCCCTTGCCCATGTTGGGATCAGCCACACTGCTGGTCCACGTGGTTCATTTCTGTTGTCTCCAGTGGTTTCTTGAGGATAAGCTAATCTCATTGCACATTAAAATAACTTTTTGTAAAGTGAGATTTAAAGTGGTTTTCCACTTTTAAAAGCTTATGATATGGCCATTGTTTTCTGTCAGCTTGTTGTGTGAATTTTACTATTATTGTTATTTTTGTCTGATTCAGAAGTGTATCATAGGTTTTTTGGTAAGGAAAGGAACCTAGCCCTATAACTTGTTCCCTCACTGTACCAGAAGTGAAAGTTGACAAAAATAGTCCCTGAGGTTCAAAACTAAAAACTTTCCTCTAGGTTATCTTTGATTCCTAGTCATTACCCTCTGGGAAAGCTTCTTCAACCAGCTAGGATTCAACCCAACCTAAGTATCAGCCAGCCCACATATTTTCATCTTGCTGACACGGATATAAGAAAATGTTCTTTCTCTCTCTCTCTTTCTCTCTCTCTCTCTCTCTCTCTCTCTCTCTCTCTCTCCCCCTCCCTCCCTCCTGTCTTGCTCTTGAACATCAAAACTTCATACTCTTTGGCCTTGGGACTGAGCATTATACCATCAACTCTCTGGTTCGGAGGTCTTTGGATTTGGACTGAGCCATGCTACCAGCAGCCCAGGGTCTCCAGCTTGCAGACAACCTGAGTTAGGACTTAGGCTCCAAATTCATGTAAGCCAATTCCCCTAATAAATCCCCTCTCATATGTCCACATCTATCTCTCTCTATGTCTGTTTCTATCCTATTGGTTCTGTCTCTCCGGAGCACCCTGACTAACACACCTGATGTTTTGGCAGGCCTTGTACAGGAAGGATTAGAGCTTCTCCATAGCATTGCGCACAGGGTATGGTGTCACCTCAAAGAAGAGGTCTCCTTGGCATGGTTAGGCACAGGTCTTCCCAATCAGCAAAATTTCTCATCATCCATAAATAAGCAGATAATTTCTTGACATCAAATAAAATGGAAGTTTAAACACATAAAATTTTAGTAGTGACCATATTTGATGTGTTAAAACTGCCTGTAGCAATTAAACAGCACACAACTATCCCATATTCTAGAATGGAAAGTGAGGGTGGCTTTAATAATCGATAATATGGATTTTTCCATAGTATAATATATGAGTGCTGTTAATCAGGATTATGTTAACTTGAATAACTTATATCTGAGTTTAAAAAAGAAAGAAAGAAAATGTTGTCCACTCCAGGAACTCTCTTGACCACATGCTTGTGAGCATTGGTCCCATCACCAGATCAGAAAAGTATGGTTTCTCACATATTACCATTTAACTTTTTGTGTGCCTGTCTTCTGTCCCAATGACACACTAAGCGCCACAAGGGGGTGGATCTTGTCTTGTTCATTGAATTCCCCATTGGAAGAGCCCCTGCCTGCCTCTCCAGCCTAGTTCCTCACCTACCTCTTTGTCAGAGTGGGTGGAGCCTTGCTGTTTTTAGGATTTACTGGGACTTTTCACATATCACTGCCTTAGCACTTAGCTTCTGTCTGGCTAGAATGCCGTTTTCTCCTTCCCTGGATTCATTGCTGATCACAGGTCAAATTTCTGTTGACCCCTTCCCTCCAGGACCTCTTCCCAGATTCCTCCCACCATGCCCTCATTTTCACCCTAGCCCTTGTCACACTTTGTAATTGTATCTCTACACACTCCACAAAGAGTTCCTTGAGGGCAAAGGTGTCTTTTCTACCTCTTTAGTGCTTGCCGAATTCCTCACACTTAGTATGTGCTTAAATATTCCCCTCTTCCCCAAGTTTGATCTCACCTATTTCAAGTGGAATGAAACTTTGCAAACTATAAAGTGCTATCGAGTGATTATTTTCCTGGCTTCTTGTGGAGGAAGAGGCCTGGGCCTCTCTGAGCTTATATTCAACTTTCTTTAGGGTCTTACCCTTCCTCTTCCAGGTGGTCTGGGCTGTTGTGAGGCCTCAGCCCTTCTCTGTTCAGAAATTGGGTGTGAGAAGAAGGGACTTTGCCAACTCTCAGGGAGATCCCTGGGCCAGCCATACATTCATTCCTTTATTCACTTTCCGTGTACCAACCTCTGAAATACATGAGAAATGAGCTGCCTCTGGATATGCAAGATGGACTCCAGGTGGTCTTTTCCAGTCTCCCGCCCTGCAGTGGTGCCTCCTAGGAAAGGTATGAAAGGAGGCAGAGGAATTTGGGGGTGCAGGATTTTTGGAGGCAGGACTGCTCCAGGACTAAGGGAAGCACAGAAAACCAACCTCAGGCCAGGGACTGCCTTCCAGAGGGACAAGGGCTCAGGCCTTCAGAGAGTAGAGGGGATCAGTTTGCCAGTCTTAGGAGCTCCTGAGGACAGTTTTCCCAACCTCATTACCTTCTTCCCAAGCTCTAAAGGGCCCCATCTCCTGCAGCAGGGAGACCCTGGGAGTCTGACCCTGGGACTCCTAGCTTCTGGCCCTGCCCCATGCTGCTTGCAGGGCCCTCTTCCTGGGTGGCCTTGTGCCAGCTCACATGCCCTACTTGCTAAAAGAAAGGTGCCCTTGGTCTCTTTGGTGCACCAATGCATTCTACTGCCCCCTTCACAGACTACATTTTCCTTCTTTTGAAAGACACTTTGGAGATTGCCATCCTTCCCCACAAAGACAGAAGGGAAGGAGAGATACAGAGCAATGTCAGGCATACCTCCTGCCGTGTGGCCCCCTGCTGACCCATCGGACCCTCTTCTGAAACTCCCCATGGTCCCGAGCCCATCCTGCCTCTGGGAGCCACGGCACTTGCTTAGCTGTGTTTCCATAAGAGCTCCAAGCAGCTGCCCCTCTGCCTGCCTCTCCTTCCCCATGTACGTTCCTTGTGAAAAGGGACTGTGGCTCAATGGAAGTTTGCTGAACATATAGTCCCAGGCCAGAGGCAAGTGGTCTCTGGAGATGTGACTCAGGGCTCTCCCCATCATAGCCTGTATCATTTCCTCCAGTTCACTCCCACCTACACCTGTACTGTCACTTGGGTGGCTTCTAATTCCCTCTCTAGCCCCCTTCCCCACCCTATGGCAGCTGCATAAGTAACATCTACAGGATATGATCTGGGGAGAATTATGGAGACTTGGGCAGTGGTACATCTGGCCCAGAGGAGGAAGTCAAACCAATCACTGGGCTAGGAAAAGAGCAAGAACATCAACTTAAGGACCTTTGTAAGGGGGTGTGAGCATTAACCCAAGACAAGATGCCGGAGAAAAGGCCTGAGACATGGAAATCTGCAGGGAAGGGACAGACAGGACAGCAATACCAACCACAAGCAGAAATCAAGAGTTCAAGGTAGCAGCTATTGATCTGGCTGAGTTGTTGTCCCTATGGGGTAGGCACC
>CAUYRT010018833.1:0-11078 GCA_963574885.1 Lepilemur ruficaudatus
CATAGATCATTCCATAAATGTTATCATTTCTATAATAATAATATATGATGTAATCTTTGGTCTCACGGCCTTTGCTTTTCATTTCTCATGAGAAATGAAACAAAGGTCACAAGACTTTATATTCACTTGCAACCCCAATAAACTTGATACTTAATGAGTAACTGGAGTGCTGAGTAGGGACAGTAGGGAGAAGGGGCATGGACGTGGCTGGAGGGTCCTGGAGAAGTGAGATCTGACCTGCTTTCTGTGAGATGTGTGGGGCTTGGCAGGGAAGAAGGAAACGTCAGCAGAGGTTGGCGTCATGGCCACACATGGGGACTTGCAGAATCCAGGCTGCCAGAGCCATGTCTGGATGGGGACGTGGGAGGCAGCAGGTGCCCCCTGAGAAGATGGTTGTTACTCCAGGCTGCAAGTGTGGACCTGGTGCAGCAGACCAGGAAAGGTGTAGGAGATGGATTGGGCCATGACAGATGGGCAGATGACTGTGCAGCAGCCTGTTTCACTAAACACAGAATAAGGTCCTGAGGGCTCAGACTTCGGGAAACATGTCTTAGTTTTACCTCCTTGTTCTGTTTTGATTAGATGTGCCCAATTACACAATAAATTCCCAGAATTATAAATTGTAACAACATGAAGCACTATAGACCCACACAACGATCATGTTGAAACCAATGTTTTGCTTAAGCATTAATAAAAGATCTGATGAACATGAACACTTCTCTGGTTCCTAGGAGGCAACGAGTTCACAGTTTTGCTCATTGCTGATCTGCCCTCTGTTCCTCCCTTTCTCCTTTTGTATCTCAGTTCTGTCTTGTGAGCATTGGATTTGGTCTTATTCTGATTTATTTTTTATACAACAAGCTATCTCAAATGCTTTTTGGAAGTGGATATAAAGTGAATATAAATAAGTTATTATTAAGGGGCCTCTTGATCTGTGTTCTTCAACATCGCATTATACTCCCTCATGACAAAATAGCTCTTTATAAATATAGCCCTTTGGGACAGAGGTCCTGAAGTCCTTTTTATACCCAGTCTTATTACTCCTAATTCCAGTTACCAATCCCTTGCATTTGTATAGTATTTTAAGGATTAAAGAGAGGTTTTTGTTGGTTAATTTGCATTATTTTATTTGCACCACAAAACCCCTGACAGCTTTTTCATCCCCAGTACCCATCACCGTGCCTGGGACCTAGATAGATTCTCAATAAATGCTTATTGAAAGAACATATGATCAAATTAAGTAGGAAACAACAGTTCCATGAGCAAGGACATGTAATTGTTTCTCTCATTTCACCGAAGAGGAAGCAGCGGGCCTGCTCGGGACTGCCAATAGCACGGGTTCCCTCCAGCTTCACGTTCTTTAAGCGACTTCAACTTTGCAGTTTGAAACTGGTCATGGTGGAAATATTTACACCCTGGAAATCAGTAAATATTATACTATTATATGAATCAGCACCCCAGTAGCTCCCACACTTTGAGAGCCAGTTTTTAAATATTTGCCAGCTGCCATGGTTTGAAGGTGTCCCCCAAAGTTCATGTGTTATAAGCTAAATCCCCAATGCAACAGGGTTGAGAGGTGGGAGCTTGTAAGAGAGGACTAGGTCATGGGCACTCTGTCCTCATAAATGGATTAATGTTGCTATCATAGGAGTGGGTTAGTTACATAGCAGTGGGTTAGTTCTGTGAGAGTGGGCTTGTTATAAAAGTCAGTTTGCCTCCCTCCCGCCCTTACTCTGCACCACTTGCAGTGTCAGCTCGGGAGAGCCGCAGGCATGAGACTCAAGCCTCTGGGAGCTGCTGAGCGGATAGAACCCAGCAAAACCTTTGGGGTGGGGCTGCCCGAGGGCTTGGGGGTCTCATCTCCCACCCAATGTGCCCAGGATGCAGGACACGAGTCAAAGGAGATTATTCTCCAGCTTTAAGACTTACTGTTGTTTTCCCTGTTGGGGTTTGGACTTACTTTGGGCCAGTTACCTCTGTCTTCTTAACTGTTCCTCCCTTTTGGGATGGGAATGTTTATCCTATGCCTGTCCCACCGCGGTATTTTACAACCACATAATTTGTTAATTTCACAAGTTCATAGCTAGAGATGAATTTGCCTCAGGATAAATCGTGCCTTGGATCTCACCCATATCTGATTTAGATAAGATTTTGGACTTTGAACTTTTAAGTTGATGCTGGAATGAGTTAGGACTTTTGGGACCACTAGAATGGAGTAAATGTATTTTGCATTATGAGAAGGACATGAGTTTGGGTGGCCAGGGATGGGATGCTTATGGTTTGGATGTGTCTCTCAAAGTTCATGTGTTGGAAAGTTAAATCCCCAATGCAACAGTATTGGGAGGTGGGCTCTAATAGTGATTAGGTCAAGAAGACTCTTCCCTCATAAGTGGATTAGTGTTATCAAGAGAGGGAGCGGGTTAGTTACGAAAGCAAGTTCTGCATCCTTTTGTTTTCTCTCCTTCTAATATGGCAATATGACCCTGGCCAGATGCTGGCACTATGCTCTTGAACTTCCCAGCCTACAGAACCATGAGTCAAATAAACTTCTATTGTTTATAAATTACCCAGTCTGTCGTATTCTGTTCTAGCCACATAAAACAGACTACAACACCAGTATACCACTGGAATTAGGATTCAGACTAGTTAAGTGACTAGACTAAGGTTAAATTTCTGGTTAAGAGCTTAAAATCCAGGCCTCTTGGCTCTAAGATCAGAGATCATTAGAGAAAATGATATGTCAAAGATGAAACAGTGGCCAATTTCTGACTCTGCAGCATAGCTCCATAAATTACAGGGTATGCATAGCAAGGGCACAGGTAAGCAGGTTAGAGAAAGGAAACTGCATCCAGGCTTCATATGTTTATGCCGAGATTTAAGGAAACTGGCCTGAATATCAGAGCCACAGGGGAGAGCACACCCATAATCCAAACACAGCAAGACACTGAGTGAGAGGTTTCTGGCCACAGAAATGGCTGGATACTACAGATAGGAGCTGTTGGAGAAAACCATTATTGCTTCAACGCATGGGAAAGAATTGCACTGGCAACGATCCCAGCAGAAGTATCCAAGTAACTGAGTCATCTTCAATAAAGAAAAACATTCTGAAATGATCAATGTCCTTTCACTTGGATTACATGGAAACAAAAGCAGATCTAGTGCAAAAATTCTCAAGGGTGAAAAACACGACTATTTATTACTCAAAGAGCTAAATATATTTAGAAGAGCCTGCTTCTTTCTCTGTTTTTATTTTTAAATAATATTAATATATTTCATAAGATACCTTTTTTGACTTTATTTTTTAAAAATCATGAATTATATTGTCAGAATCATGATTTTCATGTAGTTTTTACAATATTGACAGTATAGCACAGTCAGGCTTGTGTTATGGAAGCAGAGCCACTTTGAATTTTATGGGAATTAAGGCCCTTGTTATAGGAATTAGAACGTCAACAAGCTTGGGAGCATCTGGGAAGGGACAGATAGGAGGAAGAGGTAGAGGAAGAGAGGACAAGTTACTTTCCAGTCCTCTTAGAGTTTTGGCATGGCTGGATGAGTCAGAGCTTGCAGGGAAATGCAGGTGCCAATATGCGACTATAGGGGAAGCCCATGGAGAGATCCACAGGAAGTCACAGCTACTGGCTTCGTAGGTCTGCAAGTAAGTTGCCAGGGGTGAGCCTGGACCGCTGTTGCCCAGTGGGGCCACCGATTAAGAAGACAAGCTAGGTGCAAAGCAGAGAAGAGCAAGGACAAGCATCCACTGGCACCACTGTGCCTGTCCATCACACAGAAACTGCAACAACCTACAGAAGGTAATAGCTGTTGCTTTACTTCCAACTTCTAAATCCCACATAAGGTTTTCTTCAAACTAGCTTTACCCTGCTTTCATATAAGGAAGAAGATTCTCAGAAATGTAGTTCGAAGATTGACCACATTGACATTGCACAAAGCAGCAGACACTGGAAGGCAAATGAAACAAACTTTTTTGAATTATTTTGGTCTTTAGATTGTAGTTTTAGTAAGCAACTGCAGTTATTGCTAAAATTCCTAAAGCTACCTTAGATTTGGGAGCAAACCATGAATTTCATATATTATGTTTAAAATGGAAATGGAACTGCATATGATCAATTATCATTATCACAGAAAATACTGCAAAACATATTCTAATTATATATCACTATCATATACATTGAGATTTTTACCATCTCTTAAATCAATTCCTGGGGTTACATAGTAATGTCAAGATTTGATCATGTTCATGCTTGCCATGTCTAGATACACATATATATGAACTTAAGAATAAAGTGAATTATTAAAAAATGTAAGCTTTACTCTGCTGCCATGTTTCCTTGCCAACTTTAGGCCCATTTTTATCTGTATCTACCCAGCAGATATTCTATTATTCCACTAATCCCTTTACTCCCAAGAGAAATGTATTCAACACAAGTATACCTCTCTAGGATACTGTCAACTGTTTTTTAACATTCCTTTGCTCTAAATCTGCAGGATCAATAAGCTGTTAATGTCGTGCTTTTGACCATTTGACCAATCAGGACCAAATGATGAAAATTATATTATTTCAGATCACTTGCATGTGTCAAGGGCTTTAGTCGCTGGCTTTTCAGAAGTGTTAGTATAAGAAATATTTCAGTGGAAAGTTATTTCTAAGACTTAACCAACAATTTTCTTTAAAAAATATTCACTATAAATCCAGGGCAGGCTTGTAACTGTCTTTTGGAATTGGTTTGAGTGAGATTTGAGCCATAAGGCAGGCGATGAGCATTTATTCATTATTAACTATTAAGAAAAGAGAAATAGAAAATGACATTTTAGTTGTCCCTTAAATATCAGCACAACCAAACTTAAGTGCAAAATTCCCAACACAAATGATTGCCTCTGGGCCAGGCATGGAGCCCCCATACCACAGTCACTAACTATTTTCTGAATCTCTGCAAGGGCTGTAACTTCCTTTCTCCTGCACCACCCCATCATAGGACCTGAATCATTTTGTTCCATTTAGATAGCTGTGCAAGGCTGAGTGCCAATTGTCTTTTAAAATATAAGTGTTAATCAGACAGCATTCAGGATGGTCCCTACAAAAACGTCACTCCTTCACTCACTTGGGATGTGCCCTCCTGAGTAGGGGAGAAAGAGCTGAGGAAGAGGCGGCCCTTGGAACCTGCACAGAACCCTGTGTGCCCCTGGGAGTGCGGAGTGTGTGTCTGACCCGCCAGTGGGGAAGGGACAGGAAATGCTGCGAGACCCACTGCCAGGTACCAGGTCATTGTCACACGGGCTGTCTGAGCACGCGGAGCACAGAGGGAAAGCTGTGCGCAGACTATGCACAGCACAGCTCTACTGGACCAAGGAGGGTCGCAGCAAGCAGCGCGTGTCCCTCCAACACTGTCCCTGCCCCTGAGGCCCCCACTGAGTGTTAGATGGCACATAAAAGATGTCCTTAGATGTTGACAGGAAGGTGATGATCAGGTAGAGGAGGCCCCTGCCCCAGGCAGAGGAGAAGAGAAGGGAATAAACTGGGTTCTTAGAATGGCCTGCGGGGTAGCGCCTCCTGTGCTGTCGGTTCCCCTCACCTCCCAGTTCTGGGTGTACCTAGTGTGGTTTCTTCAGGCTGCTGAGGTCCTGGAATTCGGGGAGGGTGCTGAATGGTGCCAGACCACAGGCAGTGGCAGGAGCTGCAGGAAAGAGCCAGAGCCTCGAATGTGGCTTTTGGGCCTTGGTGGCAACCAAGAAGCACATGTAGCCATTGTACTATGAACGGGGCTTCTCAGAAAGAAAGTTTGAACAATTGATGGTGTCTGTGCAGAAATTCAGTTCAACCAGCAGTTCAGACATTCACTGGGTGCAGGCGTGGGAGAGGCGGTCTTTGAGGCACTGGGAGAAGAGCAGGGCGTGGGCTTTAGTTAGTCCACTTTAGACATGTTAAGCTGAAGCTTGATGTGACAACTAAGTGAAGACATTTAAGTTTGGCCTGGGCTCTGTGCTCACACTGCCCAGTCATCGCGAGGGTGCTCAGTCCTCACTCGCCCTTGCAGGCAGGCATTGCTGTGGGGACAGAGAAGTTGGGTAACTTGCCAGAGATCCCGGGTAGGAAGCCAAGTCAGCATCCAAGCAGTGTCTCTGTGATAGCCCAGGCCTTGCACGAGCCGGGCTGCTCCAGAGCACAGGGCTGTGGTGCGTCTGAATTCACAGAACGGGGTCTGCCTGGGGCCTGTGAGGAAACCTCCTGATCTGACAGAATCCAGAAAGAGCAAATTAGGAAGAACAGCCAAGCCTGACACTGTGCTGATGACATGCCCCAGTCGCCTTAGGCATTAAGCCAGCCAGTTATCAATTTTTGCTTCATGAATACTCTTGTGTCCTCTGCTTTTGGGTTTGGTCATCTTTTTCCATGGTTAGTAACCCTCACCCTCGTCACTGATGTTTTCCTAGCCCTCCAAACTCTGACATGCAAATTGCAACTACTCTCATTTTTCAAGCCTGCCATTTTGATGTTACAATTTTTTTCCTAATAGTTTCTGTGGCTCTCTTTTGCTCTACAAATCAAATTCCTACTTTCCTTCCTTTTAAGCAGCTACTATCTTGTACACTCTCTTTATTTTGGTCAAGTTATAATCATCACTGATCTCTGTGTTTATTTCCAACCTATTTCAAAAATCTTTGTGCACTTTTTCCCAATAAAAATAACGGTACTTTGTTCTGAACTGTAAAACCTACAGCTCTTCTTTCATTCTTCAAAGGCTTCCCTGGGGAGTCAGTCTTCTCCAGGAAATCTTCCCAGACTCCAAGACCCGGCAAAGTAGCCTCCTCAACCACTGTCCCTGTCCTGTGTGGCATGGTGTAGGCACCAAGGCAGGTATTCTGGACCACTCTTTCCATCACATCTTTCATCCACACTCTCTTTCTCTCCTCTTCCCCCCAAAGCCCCACATTCTCTCACCAATCTCCTAACTTACTTCGAGGTCTCTTTTGTTGTGTGTTTATCTAGGTGTAAGTTCATGTGAGGTTTTGACTTTGTTTGTGTATGTGAACTAATATTAGTCTCCAGGTTGTTGGGGTGGGAGGTGGGGGGAGGATGGATGGTCCTATGTGTTTTTGCAAGTGCAAGTCTGACATAGTGACCTAGGTGGGCGTGACCTGAAAGGAACATAAACTTGTGTGGACATTCGCACATATATACGGTATCCAATATAATGCCTGCTTCTGCTCAGGATTTACAGTTGGAATGAATAGTGCAAAGGAACAGATGTGATTTGTTCTCTAACAGCGAGTTAGCTTGTTTATGGATTAATGCCAATGGCTTTGTAACAAATTTGCAGAATATAAATTAGTACTCTTTGTGGTTTGGCAGGCAAATAATGTTTTATACTTTGAGGCAATAAACTCTCTATTTTGCACTGGAACCAAATAATACTGAATACTGAGCCATGCCCCTCTGTATAGGATCTAGAGTAAAAATGGGAGGATTGAAAAAACATGATATAGTGCTTGAAGAAAGCAATCATGGATTTTAAGAGTTCTCATTTTGCTTCTATTAACTGAAGGACTGTTTTCCTAGGGATAGGGAGAGTGTGTGCGTGCACAAACATCCACATGTGTGTCCCTCTCCTCATATGTCAGCAAACGAGTTGATCTAGATACATTTCCCCTTAAGATGAACTCTCTGATTGATGTACTGTATTTATCTACATCTCCTCTTCTCCCTCCCCATTCCTTCTATTCCTTCTTGGGTTGCTCTCTTGACCCTACCGACCTGAGCCCCAACCCTCACATCCTCATGGAATGTGCAGGAAGGTCTGTGCTGCCGAGGAAGGCAGGTGAGGAGTGTAGGGACAGACGGGGCTCATCACCTGCTCTGCACTGCCATGGGGCCTGGAATGTATGGAGGTTACATGGTTAACCTGGTATCTTGGTGCCTCAGTTTCTTCATCTGCAAAATGGGGAGATCATTTCTCCCTTGTAGGTTGTTGTGAGGCTTAAAGAGTGACTATATGTGTAAAGCACTCAGAGCAGTGCCTGGTATATACAGTAAATACATGGAAGTCAGTAACTTGCAAAAAGACAGCTTTGTTTTCTGAGTGGGCAAGAAAAACACTGACAAGAATTATATTTAGAAAAGCAAGCAGCCCTATTGGCAAAACAACTATATCTTAAGAATGAATACTCAGGGCCAGTTGTGAAAAGCATATGTTTGACCTCTCGGAGATGTACTTTATATTTCAGCCTTTTATTTGTTTTCACATTCTGCAAATCAGCCTAGTTACTGGGAATTTTAAATGACCTTTAGCATAACTCTTTTAAAATAAATTGCTACGCTATAATTCTTGTGCCACCAGTTTCCTTAGTGAAGATTCAGGGCTTGTCTTTGCCTATTTGTTCATTTGGCATTTCCCTGCTTTTATTTTTTCATGCCAGTCAACAGCAATTTATGCCTATGTTTAACTTGCGAGGAAAGATATGACTTAGTTGATGTCAGTGGAGATGCTGCTGTTGAATGCACACAGTAGGTCTTAAGTTGCCAACTGTGAGAGATGACATGATAAGGGTTTCCCCGTTACCCCACATCCATGTTAAGTTGGAAGTCAAAGTCTTTGGTCTAATGCTGAATCAAGAACTATTAATAATTCTACATAAATGTATTTGTATAGAATTATATTTTTTGTGGAGGGGTAAAAACTCCAAACGGTCCCTAATCTTGGCCTATGGCTTGAGCTAAAGTTTCATAGCTAAAATTATAGCTACCAAACACCAAACACCAAAATTGAGTAGTATTTTATCTTTTCTAGAGGAATCAAACAAATTGAATACCCTCAAATTTGCATTAATAAATCATATAATGACTGAGGGAATATGTCATTTTCCATACTTTAAAATGTGGGTTATAAATTCAAACTTCAGGCTGTTTTCTTCTTAGTTAGGTGGCTAGGATAAGTAATTTCTGCTAAATAGCAACCATTTATGCCTCTCAGAACCAGTTACTGCAATGGATTTCCTGATAAAAATCTGTGAAGTTGAAATTACAAGCTTTCCAGTAAATTCTGGGTGATTTGTGATTTCTTTTAACGTGCCAATTTGGCTCAGGGATTGGTTTTAGCAGGTGCAAATTTGTTTAACAGTAAAGCTAGGAAAAAAATACTTACAATGTGGAAATTGATGTCATATAAAGAATTTAGAGGTAATTTTATCTTTCTTTCCTTTGCCATCCCTGGACAAAAGCCAAGAATTGTTCAACCATGAGACTTTAAGAGTAAAACTAAAAGGTACAAAGAAGCAAGACTAATTTTTACCATGGCTTTCTAGAGGATTCTCATCAGTTTATGTTTATAACTTTTAAACTTGTCAGTTTCATCTTTAATACTGATATTATTCAAAGGGTATTTTGTATTTTGAATGATCAGATTGATTTTTAATTATAACACCACTTCTCTTTTCTAATTCATGTGAGACTATTCAGACTCGAATAAGAGACCTAAAATTTGAGTGTATTTCCATAGAGAAGAAAGCAAAACTAAATCTAGAGTAGCAAGTTTCTTTATAATACTTTATTTCCCCAGCAAGGAGAAAACTGGAGTCAGAATGGAATGATTAGATGACTTCGCTTTTTTTTCTGATAGACATATGATATCTCCTAATTATAGTCTACTAGTTTTCCTTTTGGATTATGTTACCTATTTATACGGAACTTTGGGGTTTATTTTTGTTTTGGCAATAATCAAGTTAGCGTCACTTTACAGTAGGATAGAACTTTAGATCCCTCTACTGGTGTACTCTTGAAATTGCACTCTCCACTAATTAATGGTTCATGGAATTCATGGAGTGAGTTCAAGTGAGTGAATTCAAGTGAGTTGCCGGCAGAATTGGAAAAAAGGAGGAAAATGTGTATTGCATATATAGTAAGGGTAAATATTGTTTGGTGAAACTTTGTTTCACTTCTGTATCTATGAATGCACAATTAAGCATATATTCCAGTTCCAGAAACATTCAGTACCCAGGGAGCTATATAGTAAGCAGGGTGGGGATTAGAGTTCAGTGAGGCAGGGCTCAAGCATCCCAGGCAATGCCTTCCCAGTACATGAAGAGACCCAGTTTTAGGCAATGGGTATGGAAGTTTTGGAAAAAATATAAATTCATATCACAATCCCCCCAAATAGGCCTGAAAGCAACACTGTTGTTAGTGATGACTAGATACAGCATAAATTAATTATTTTCCAGAGTTGCTATTGACTTTTTTTTTTGCTCCTGGCTATCAATGTTGGCAATTATGATTTGCATTTCACAATAATTGATCAGTCATTTGTGTATTACTCAATGATGCAACTTAAACACATGACCTAAGTACATTATAAGTGTGAGTGTTAACAGCCAGTCTTTGATTTGGCCTGTGGATTGCCTATTGTGCTTTACACTGAAATAGTGCTAGTTTAATTTTAACACTGTGAACCTTGTGATCATATTTTCTAAGAGTTCAGATAATGCATATGAGAGTGATTACAATACCAAAGCCATCATGATGTATATATCACCATAAAAGAATGTTAAATGACTATGTTATTTGGCTGGTTGCGGTGGCTCACGCCTGTAATCCTAGCACTCTGGGAGGCCGAGGCAGGAGAATTGCTCAAGGTCAGGAGTTCGAAACCAGCCTGAGCAAGAGCGAGACCCCATCTCTACTAAAAAATAGAAAGAAATTAATTGGCCAACTAAAAATATATAGAAAAATTAGCCCGGCATGGTGGCACATGCCTGTAGTCCCAGCTACTTGGGAGGCTGAGGCAGAAGGATCGCTTGAGCCCAGGAGTTTGAGGTTGCTGTCAGCTAGGCTGACACCACGGCACTCACTCTAGCCCAGGCAACAGAGTGACACTCTGTCTCAAAAAAAAAAAAAAAAAATGACTGTGTTATTTTAATGACAGATGGAGGGACACACACAACTAGATTAGGAAGGTAAATAACCAAAACAGTACATTCTGCACAATAAACAGAAAAGAATTTGAGATTGGGCATGGTGGAGAAAGGGATACGAAAGCATGAAAGTGTACATGGAGACTGAATCTCACAAG
>CAUYRT010018837.1:0-16709 GCA_963574885.1 Lepilemur ruficaudatus
CAACTGTATCTACGTACAACCAACACTTCATTTTAAGTGTACAATTAAATGATTTTCAATGAATTTACCGAGGTGTATAGTTAATCACATGAATCAGTTTTTGAGGAATTCCTTTCCCCTACTGAGACCCCTAATTCCGCTCCCCAAGTACTTTTCAAGCATATCCCACCCTTCCACAGTGTCCCCCCACGTCGCTCAGACTTGGGTCTACCCCCCACGCCCCAATTCCCCAGTGTTCGCTCCCACCCTTTGAGCACCATAGTGTTAATCAGTCAGTACCAATTTGATGGCGAGTACAAGTGGGGCCCATTCTTCGAGTCTTGTGTCACCTCACTTCGAATAATGGGCTCAAGCTTAATCCAGGATAATACAAGAAGTGCTAACTCATTGTCATTTCTTAAAATTGAGTAATATTCCATTGTGAACAAATACTAGTGGCTGTTTAGAAGGTTATCTTTTATAATTACTAAATTATTTTAGCATTTTTATTAGGTTACAACTTAATCATTGCTGAAAATATGTTTCTCACAGGAATTTTTATAGATTCCCTGATAAGGGAATACATTTGATAAGGTAATACATTTCCCTAAACCTCCTGAAATCCCAAGTAACTTCAAATAAGGAGAGCATATAGCTTTTTTACATTAAACAAGTGTTTAGGTAATGATTCCTACTAGATTTAGTGTTATCTTCATATAAATAACATGCACATAAAATATTATTAACTACAGTAACATCCCACAAATAATTTGAGCAAGTTTTATAGTCTTATGGTCATATCCCAAAATGAGGATGTTAAGGCTAGCCTCCTAAAATATTAACATTAGTACGCAATAAATTAATGGGAAATACACTGAAGGAATAGTATCCAAATATGAGGGTATGTTTTGAGTTGAACAGTTTAAAAAGGAGTTTCACATACAATAAATAAAAACTAAGTAATCAACTAAAACTTTTATGGACATTTAGACAAAGTCTCTTAGGATAAGCTGGGCCCTGGGCAACTCTCTCTAATTTGCCAAAGATGATACTTTCAAATAATTGAGTCAGTTAGGATTTCCTACAAATGCAGCTGAACATTCTGGATTGGCTTAGACAAATCCACATAGCCTATTTAAAATTTATTTTGGTTCATTTTTTTTCCCCCTCAGGACCAACAGGAAAACTGTCCTCCCCGCAAAATCAGTAAATCCTGCACATTAAACTCGGTCATGTGGACTCAATTATCACATAATATTCCGGAAAGTTTTGATTTTTAATTTATAAAAGTTTGTAAGTACCTATAATTAAAAGAGAACTAAAAGTTACTTATGAGATAATCAAGCTAGTCCCATGCCAGGATTATAAAATTCTGAAATCTCTAGGTGAAGAGCATAAACCTTTCATCTTCACCATAACCATTAACATTTAAAAATTGGCAAGGCTGGCATTTCATGTAGTAAATAATTTCTTCTGATACTACCATCCGCACATTGGTACCAGTGGCCCATGTTCCAGCCTGACTCGGACATGCTTATCGTAGAAGTCGTGAAATATTACTTTTAAGAGCACCCTTCTTGCCTGGAATGAGAGCTGGAGAGAGAAATCTTCAGGGTTCAATATTAATAATTAGCATGCTGATGATTAGTGTACCTTTAAGAGCTCATAAATTAGAAGTTCAAATCATGAATACTGCAAACACTCTGCTGATACATGTGCTCCTAAAAATGCAGTGGGCCATAATGAGGGAGTCGAAGAGCGGTAATTTTTAAAATGTATATATTATTCATTTCCCATTGGTTTTTATAACAAACAACTCCTCGAAGGAAATGAGCTGCCAGAGGAAAGTTACAGCAAAGCAATCTTGGGGCTTAGGACTAAATCAGCGAGTAAGAAAATATTTTATTGGTGCCGAAAACTCTGCCCCCAACAGACGGAGCGGTGGACTGGATGTAAAAGCTCTGATTTGCTCCTAAACTCGCAGGGGATGAGAATTAAGGATTTAACTTACTGCTCCTGAAAGGCATTTTAAGTTATTCAACAGAAACGAAAACTGGCAATATGGTCATACTGATATTACATGCCTTAGAAAGTCCTTCGAAAATTTCTCAGCAGCCCAGATCCTCGATTTACTTCATCTAGTAGAATGTTAGTTTCTGCTTTAGGGGCCTTATTTTAATTTGAAAACATCCCGTTGAGCACTGAGCAGGTATGATGAGTTTATGGCTGAGGAGTTTCCCCTCCTGGTGCCATTCCCATTTTGGAAAATGCTGTTGAGCAGATACCGGTTATGCCTTGACAGAAATGCCCAGGTGACCGTTTGGATGCTCCAGTATGATGCTTTGGCCTTGTCGTTTTCTTCAACGACGTATTTTGCAGGGACCTATGTTAAGGATTGGGAACACACAAAGCCCACGTGCATCAGAGAACGTACGTTTTCGTGTACTGAGCTCTCTGGTTACAAACATTTTTGTTTCCCTCCCCCCATACTGATGCCCGCTGACCTAACGCTGGCATCCTACAGCAGACTTCCCTAAGAGACTCCAACCACAGATGCATGGCTGTTAATTCCAGTCTTTCCCAACCCACTGGCACTGCAGCCTTGCAGACAAACTGCTGTCACTGACCATTCTGTTAGTCACAGTATCACTACTAGTTTATTTAAGGTGAAACCTGTTGCGTTTGCAAAAATGTCCAGGTAGAGGGTCCCTGCTATGGACTCAATGTTTGTGCCCTCCCCACCCCACTCCAGATTCATACGCTGAAGCCCAATCCCCAACGTGATGGCATTTGGAGGAGGGGTCTCTGGAAGCCAATTAGGTCAAGATGAGGTCCTGAGGACGAAGCCCCACGATGGGATCAATGTCTTTATAAAAAGGAGAAGAAACATAAGATCTCTCTCTCTCTGCAAATACCCACCAAGGAAGACCAGGTGAGGACGGAAACTGTCCAGAACCAGGCACTCGCTAGAACCCGGCCATGCTGGCACCCTGACCTTGGATTTCCAGCCTCCAGAACTGTGAGCAATATATTTCTCTTGTTTATAAGCCACCCGGTCTATGGTAATTTGTTATAACAGCCCAAACTGACCAAGACCTGTAAAGGTCTGATTTATGTTTTCCAAATTAATTAAAATTCAGAATTAATAGTTACTTGTAAGTATTCAGCCCTGACGGGTAGGCCACACTTGGAAGGAGTGTTTAATCCCAGGGAAGCAAGAGTAAGGGACAGGGGGAGTGAATCAGGGAAGGAAAGGAAACCAGGGCGGGGGGGGGGGGGGCGTGTTACCAAGCTGGCCCCAGCCTCCTGCAGAACACAGTCGTAGCCCTTGGTGGCTCCCGTGGGACGGTCATGTCTAAGACAGTCCATCAAGGGGAACAGTAGCGACACCTTATGTGCTGGCTCCTTCTCCTCTCCTGTCACTTCCTGGTCAAAGTTCTCCCTGCAGGCTTTTTCCCTATACTTTGGTTTGAGGAGTGAGGACCCTCCGGCCAGCTACGGGGGAGGTCAGAGCCCTGTGTGCGGGAACTGCTGTGGCTCATGCCACAGTGAGAACAACAAAGTCCAGGCTTCAGTCCTCAGGGAAGGGACGTCCACAATAGCTTCAGAACCATGAGAACAGGATCTCTCCTGGGCCCATTTAGGCAAGAAGCGGGGTAAGCAACTGAGGCCCACAGTGAAAGAGCGCAGGTGGGGGCAGAGGGCAGGTACATAACTGGATCTAATTCCCCTCCCACTTCCCCTAGCAATGGATCCATGCAAAGAACGCATGGTTCTTCCTCAGAGGTAGAAGATGGGTCAAGGATATTCTGCAAGGCATCACTGAACAACGAAACGCCATGACCACATGGTAACAAGAGCCAAATGTGTTATTGCTTAGCCAGTGTAAACCCTGGAGAGGGAGAACTGCAGTAAGATTTCAGCAGTCGTCTTGACTCTCAGGGTTTGTGACCCTCGGAACACCTTCCTTAAATCCGACGAGTCCAAGCCAAGCATTTCTGCTCGCGATGGCTGAGAGGCAGGCGCGGCTGCTTGGAATCAGGGGACGGATGCAAATGACTTCTGCTACTGTTCTATTTTTGAGCAATGTTGCAGATATTGAAATCTAAAGCAACAGGTAGCATTCTGCACAAAATATGTTCTGCCAGCTGGTGCCACTAGTCAGTGCTTCTCTCTTACAACTTTTTTCTTTTTTTGCTAACAAGCCTCTCTAGGGCCCGGCTGGGCAGTAGCTGTCTGTGCTGTGCCTGGGATCACTTTTCCAGCTCTCCTCCCGATGAGGTACTGACCCTTGCCTCTTTCTGCTAAAAGGCACTCGTCTTTAACCTCCGATTGATGCGAACAGCTCCCTGCCTTGGAGACGGGCGTCTGCATCGGCGTGTCTGCCTGAGACTTCCAGCTTCTTGCCTACATCAGTCCTTTGTGCAATTTCTATTTGGAGCTTAATTTCTATTTGTAAATAATGGCCAAAAAGCTCCTGGTGGCAGTGGCAGCAAAGAAAATGGCATTGAAATGATTCGTTTCCTCCTGTGTCTTGAATTGAAAGGGCTCCTCAAGGGCAGGAACGGTTTCTTGCTTAGCTTTGCTTAGCTTTGCATCCTCAGCGTCGAAGCCAGAATCTTCCATATTGGAAGGACTCAGTAAATAGCTGTTGAATAAACAAATGGCACAAGGCAAGGTGGAGAAAGCTGGCTACACAAAGCACAGACTTAGAATAGCGGGAAGAAAATTTTGCATTTTTTCCATTATAATATCATGTGGAACGTTACATGACATATATCCTCACGAATAAGCGGGTCGGAAACTCTATGCATACTAACATGGCAGCTTTGTTTTCAAAAGCATGGAATTACAGACACATACACGCACATGGAAAGAGATATGTAAAGGAAAACATTTCAAGTAAATGCAGCAAAATGCAAATAGTATTTGTGGCCAATGGGATTATAGGTCATTTTTGTTGTATTCTTTGTATTTTTCAGATTTTCTAGATGAACATATATTATCATTTGTAATTCAAAAAGTGATGCTGTAAAAGTCCACCCAAAATTGAACAGAGGATAGAAGAGAGGGATGGCAGAATAAGAAACAGTCATTTTATAATTTATCAAAATACAGGGTAAGGATTGTACATATTAGAGTAAAAGTATGGCAGTCCCCCTTCATCTGCGGTTTCATTTTCTGTAGCTTCGATTACCCGTGGTCAGCGGCAGTCCAAAAATAGGCAAGTCGAATGCACTAAGAGAGAGCCCACATTGATATAACTTTTAATACAGTATGTTGTTATAATTGTTCTATTTTATTATTGTTGTTCTTAATCTCATGCTGTGCCTAATTTATAAATTAAACTTTATCACAGGTATGTACGTATAGGGCAAAACAGAGCATATATAGGGTTTGGTACTATTCACTGTTTCAGGCATCCACCGGGGGTCTGGGAACGTGTCTCCCGGGGAAAAGGGAAGACTAAGCTACTCATCATCACCATCATCACCATCATCATCAAATAATGTACTGGACATCAGGATGACATAGAGTAAATTCTCTGCCTTGAGTATTGCTGCTGCTATAGGGTTTTCCAATATCCCAAGACTTGCACCACAGTATCCGTTGGGATCAGAGACTCCCAGAATGAAGACTTGGACAGCACAGGCCCGGCCTCTGCTCAGGCCACTGCCCAGACAGAAAGTCACTCAGTCTACCCTGCACAGACCCGGGCAGTTCCAGGGACAGAAAGCCATATTTTGACCCTTGCTCCAAATTCTTGCCGTGTGGAACTCTTTTAAACCTTCTCCCTTTGTTCGAATCTTCCACAACACAAAACCAAACGGGAGATTTGGAAGGGTTGCACAACTCTAGGATTTGAGACCAGCGGTTCCCAATGGGAGGCGATTTCAGCCCCTGCGGGCCGTTTAGCAATGTCTGAAGATGCTTTTTGGTTGTCGCAGCTGGGGAGGGAGGTGGGGGGTGCTGCAAGCGTCTCACTGGTAGGTGCCCAACACCCTACAATGACAGGACAGTCCCCACAACAGAGTTATTTGACCCGAAACGTCAACAATACTGAGGCTGTTTGACACTGCTTTAGAATATGAAAGAATGGGTCCCAGGTGAGAGCTACTGCCTCTGCCACCATCAGGAAAATGTGGCATTGGGAAGCCACAGTGGGCTGGTCCACTCCAGTGGGGACTGACACAGGTACCAGAGAACCACCAAACCACCCCCATCACAACTCCCGTTTTCAGAGCTACGACCTGCTTCTCAGATCCACGCTGGTAGGAAAGAAAACTGGATGCCCTTTGCCACAGCTGGGCCCCGCAGTGCGCGATGGCTGACTGGAGCGCAGGAAGAAAACCCAAGGCGGCTTCCCGTCCGGGTGCCTGCAGCAGAGAAAGCAGCGAGGAAAGTGCGCCTGGCCTGGGATTTACTTGTGCACCCGGGACCTCTGTCTGGAGCGTCTGGTGTGTGATCCAGACCAAGGGATGCTGGAGAATGCAGTTTTGCTTTCACAGCCTCGCACCATAAATGGAGAGCAGGACGGCCCCCGACCGGCTTTCCCGTGTCCCCCACAATATCGTGTTTGTATTCAAATACGCTCAGTGCTCCCACCAGCCCCTTTATCTCTCCTGGCTTTGTCATTCCTGAGTTGATGGGTCTCCCAATCAGCTGGCTTTAGTTTTCAAGATATTTTCCCCCAACAAGAGCTCCCCATTTTGTTCACGTTCGAGGATGCCTCTTTGCAATCATTAGCAATAAAAGCAACTTTGCCGGGTGATGTGTCTTTTGGTGGTCCTGTCTCTCCCTCGACACACTGCGGATGGTGGACGCTGCTTTCTGTCTGCTGGCACTGGAAGCAATCGTGGAAAAGTCTGAGGCCAGCTGGATTTCTTTCCCCACGTACATGATTTTCTTTTTCTGCCTGGAAACCTGAAGGGTGGGAAATGCTCCTGAACTGGCGTGTGCCGCTGACCTGCAGATGTGGTTCTTTCTTCATTTCAGGGAAATTCTTTTGTGTAATATCCTTGAATGCATTTTTTTTTTTTTTTTTTTTTTGCTTTTGGGGGGAATACGCACCTCAGTGAGACCACTTACGCTGGTTGTTTCAGTCTTATTTATCTGTTAGCATCCTTACTGTTTTAGTCCCATCTGGATTCCCTGTGATCATGTGTAGTGTTCTCTCTGCGTCAATAATTAAAATATCAGTGTTGATTCTCTTACTTAGTATTTCTACTTATTGATCTGTTTCCTTAGGTCTACAAATAACTGTTGTTTTAGCAACTAGTACATGAGAAACGCTGGACGCGACAGGACACACTCATGACCAATGGCTGATATGCTTCCTCCCTCTGTCTCTTCCGACTTGCACTCTGTGCTGGTCCTTGCTTGATCTTGCACGAAAAGCGGAACAAGTCCCAGAGCCTCTCTGGTCCCTTTCGAGTCTTAAGGACGGTCTCATTTCAATAACTAAAAAGTCCAGTCTAGAGCATATTAGAATTCTCAATTTTAAACTGTTCTCCTTGCTCAGCTCAGATCCACTCTAAGCAGGGGCGTCTTCAGTGAGTATGGGAGGGGTGGTCATTTCTCTCCTTCCTCGGCCCATCCCTCTACAGCTGCATGGCCAGCTCAGGTTCTCAGGCCTGAAGACTCCACCCCAGGAAGCTGTGGTTCAGCAGTCAGCCCTCTAGTCCAAAGGCGAATTCCTTACCCTGGGGGCTCATCAGTGGGTCCTAGGGCACCTTCCCTGGGGGGGCTTCTGACCACAGGTCCCATGACACTTACAATGTCCCCCTTCCACGTCCCACCTTCCATCCTATCCCTGGAATCCCTACTCTCCAGCCCTCTCCTGGGTCATGTGGCTCCACCTGGAAGTTCCCTTGGGGGTGGCGTCTCTGCCCCTGCCTCTGTGAAACCATCCTCTTTCTCTGACACGCAGGTAAGGATAGGGGGTCCCCACCTTACCATGGATCCATGCACCGTCTTCAACTTTACAATGGTGTGATGGTGACACGGGTACCCATACGACTGTTCTGTTTTTTCCTTTCGGTACAATATCCAATAAAGCATAGGAGATATTCAACACTTTGTTATGAAACGGGCTTTGTGTTAGATGATTTTGTCCAGCTGTAGGTTGATGTCAGCGTTCTAGGCTCATGTAAGGAAGGCCGGCCTCAGCTATGGCGTTCGGTGGATTAGATATATGAAATGCGTTTTCAACGTACGGTACTTTCAGCTTCCAGTGGGCCTGTGGAGACTCACCCCATCATACGTTGAGAGGCATCCGCACAGCCCCTTCCTCTTCACGCTGCTGCCGCGGGCCTGGACCAGAAGGGACAGACGTCCACCTCCGTGAGTGTCTGCCTTACAGCACATCCCGCTGGGTTTAGGTGGGACACATAGCCCTCTCCTCCCCCGGGGCAGATGGCGTGACCACGAGAAGCCGCCCCACACCGACACCTTTCTTCATAGCTTCCTCCCACCTTAACCGCCTGTGTAAGCCAGAGGTGGGCAGCGTCGAAACCTGGCCAGCCAGCTTTGCCAGCTCTTAGCATGTGCTGCCTGGGTGATTTGGTTCTTCACTTTAAGACACGACGGTACCCAGCGTCTATGACGTTTTTGAATACAAGCATATCACAATGCAACAATTGAGACATATTTATACGAGTAAAATAATTGTTGTATTAGTTTTTCTATTGCTGCCATAATAAATCACCACAAATGGGGTAGCTTAAAACAACACAAAGGTATTACCTTACAGCTCTATAGGTTAGGAATCCAACACGGGTCTAACAGGGCTAACATCAAAATTTCAGGACAACCTGTGAAGCGTTTCTGGAGGCGGAAGGGGACCCCAAAGTGGGGAAGACATCCTCCTCATTACGTATGCTGTGGCAAGGCACCTTGCCCTCCTCTGGCCAGTGAAGGTCAATCAGACCATTTTCGCCAAGTATTTATGTTTTAAAGGGAGTGATTCAAGATCGGAATCTCTTGCTGTTATTTCATCATGTCTGGGGGACCTGAAACGACTGGTCGTTTGTCATGCCTCCTAGATCCCCGGCTTCGCCCTGATTTCTGTCCTTTCTGAAGCTTGTCCTCACTCTGTGAGCTGTATCTTACCTTTCCAAAAGATTTTTTGGTTTTTTGTTTGTTTTTTACCGAAATTAACCAGAGTCTGTTTCTGTTGCTTTCTACCAAGTAATCCTAACTGATCCGCGCTGTGAAACGGAAGCACAGGGCCTTTGAGTAGCAATTCTGCACTGTCCGTTTTCTAGGCAAGTTGTGCTTCTGGGTTTCTGTGACGTATTGGATAGCGAGAATCACAGATCAATACTATCTTAGTAAAATATAATACTTCATCTTGCCTCACTCAGAGAAGAAGTCATTTCGTTTTGGAGAAGTCAATGAAAGAAAGATAACTAATAAAAATTCAGTGTTTCTTTACAGTGATTTAGGTTTTTGCTGAATTTGAAATTTTTATGCCAATACTCCATGGGTCACTGATTTAGACAAATTAAAGACATAAATCATATGAAAAGCTGTAATTGCCACAGTGGTTTAGTTTTCACTTTATATTTATACAATCTATTTGTTTGGCTCTATTTTATTGCCTCTGCTTTACCTGTTTTTGCTGTTACGTTGAAACAGTTTCTTCTTTGGGATATCCATTTATCTACGCCCTGCTTAGAAACTGTTGAATCATAGTTAGGGTATGCTGAGCTTTACTGTTTGCCAAATAGTGCTAACACTTTTAAAAGGAAGCCCGTTTTTATGCGGTAACATTCATAATGCTATCAATCTATGAGAAGGTCACTGGGGAAATACCTGGGTTAATAAGTACCCCGCCAGTACATTACAATGTGGAATTATTCTTTAAGACATTTGTTCCTTAATTAATAATTAATTATAAATAATAGCCACTTTATTAATTTATGGGTCATTTATCATATGCCAGGTAAAGACTTACAATAACCTTATGATTTAGGAAATCGTCACCCTCAATTTATAGATAAGGAACCCAAAACTCAGGGACTATAAACAACACGCTTTAGGCTCAGAGGCAGAGCGAGTACTTGAAACCAGGTCTGACTGAGGCAAAGCTCAATGCTTCTAACATACTGGCTCCTCAACTTTCCACGCACCTCCTAATTAAGTTAAACTGTTTACATTTATTTTTTATGCTTTTGTCCAAATGAAAGCACAAATTTTTCTAGGAGTTAAAAATGGAGAACTCGGAAGTCTCAGTAGGGGGTTGACCCTTAAGATGGGACCATCTATCCAATGTCAGCGTGGGTGTTTGGGTATTTCCTGTGGGCGCTGTAGAGCCTTTGTTAAATCAGTAAGGGAAGCAGAGTGCTGACTAAGCCCTTTAAGAACAACCCTCATGAAGGTGCGCTCTCTGAGCATCTGTGAATTTGAACCCTCAGTCCACCCACATCCTTTTGTATGGCAGCAAGTGGGAGACGCCAATGAGCAGGCCTGCTCCTTTTCTTGGCTAAATCACACTTGTGGGAGAACAAAAATAAAATTCAATGGCAGAACCTGAGATCTGGGAAGAAGATCAAGGCAGTCCAACCCTTCATTTTCTATATGATGATACTGAATAAAATTGACCCTTGAACAATGTAGGGGTTAGGGGTGCTGACCCCCTGCTCAGCCAAAAATCTGAGTATAACTTTTAACTTCCCCAAAACTTAACTACTCATATCCTACTGTTGACTGGAAGCCTTACTGAAAACATAAACAGTTGATTAACACATATTTTATATGTATTATATACTGTATTCTTGCAACAAAGTCAGATAGAAAAAAGAAAATCTTATAAAGAAAATCACAAGGAAAAGAAAATACATCGACAGTACTGTATTGTATTTATGGATACCATGAGTTTACGTCATCTGTTTGCGAAACGAATCGTCCATCGCGATGGTGGACAGTTGCAGCTGCAGAACTCAATCTATGGTACATATCAAGCGACCCAACATTTTCTTCTAATGTCATGACTTTTCTCTGCTTCTTGGAAGCACCTCCAGCATCACTAGTGACGCTCTGTACGGGTCCCATGGTGTTATACAAGGTTTATGGTATTGCACTAAACATGATGAAAAATATGCAGGAACTGCAAAAGAAATCACTTTTTACTGTGATATGCAATTTATTGGAGAGACAAACTGCTCACCTGGAGATGAGTAGGGTCACACAGCATTTTAAGCGGATACTCACAACACTTGCGCTCACTGCAATAGCAACAGGAGGCGGCTACAAAATTATTACAGTAACACAGTATGGGCTACCGTTACTTTTATGCAGTTATGATGTAATACCACATTTTTACATTTGTTTACATTCCTCTGGACTGTGAATGGCACTGTGTGCTGTCTGTGTTTGTGTAAGTTTTGATACCTTTTGACTTTTTATAATATGTTTATGCATATTTTATGGTAGTAAATGATATATTTTATGCATTCATGACATACCGTTTTCTTAATTGTTTTGATATTTCTAGCCTACTCGGTTCATCTGTGAGTCTTTTCAAATTGTTGCAAATATCCAAAAAATTTTTCAGAATACTTATTGAAAAAAATCTGTGTATCAGTGGACCCACGCAGTTCAATACATATACATTCTTCTTAGCACCGTATGGGTGTTTATGTTTCTACTCATGTCTACAGATCTGTGCAACTTTGCACGTGAGGTAATGGAGCACGGTGTTGATCATAGGCTCTGAACTCGGAACACGTGGGCTCAAATTCTGGCTCTGTCACCTGCTCGTTGTATGGCCTGGGAGCAATTAATTTAGCTGCTCTGTGACTCCTTTTCCTCATCTGTGAAAAGGATATCATAGTAGAACCAACTTCACAAGGTTCTTGAGGATTAAATGGGTTAACATTTGCAAAGCGCTTATAAAAGTCCTTAACATATAGTACGTGCTTGATAAATGTTAGCTACGATTTTTATTTTGTGCATACCTTCGGGGGTGTGTCTCAGATTTTTAGGAGGGCACTTGATATTGAAAAAAACACCCTCAAAAAATGATTCCTATGTTATTGCAACAATAAGATAAAATAAAAAGGGAAATAAAACAAAATTACTCCCTCAAAAGAATCACAATACACACTAACCTTTTGGACTAATATATCAGTTAGCTTAGTCAAATTTTTACTACTGTGCAAAACAAACTCAAAATCTCATTGGCTTGCAACAACAAAGCTGTGTTTCTGGGTCTGTGTCAAGACATCTGAAGGTGGGCTACATGTCACTTCGTGCATGTTTTATCTCTGAAGGAGCAGCTCATACCTGAGACTTTGCTGGCTTCATGGCAGAGGGAAAAGGAGCACTGAGGAATCACTCAGTGACTTCTACGGTTTCCACTTGAGAATAACACAAATCACTTTTTTTTGTATTTTACTTGCCAAATCAAGTCATATGGCCCGAGCCTAACATCAAAGGGTCAGAAATGCATAATCATCCCAAGAGGTGGTGGGAGGGAGGAAGAAAACATTTTCAAGAATACTACTACCGCTACCATATCTAATCATAACTCTTATTTATTGAGCAACTATTATATGTGAAGCTTTATGCTACATGCTCTTAGACATATTTTGTCTCATCTTCACAAAAATCCCTGTAAGGTAGATGCTTTTGTTCCTTCTGTATAAATGAGGAAGTTTATACACAGAAAAGTCTGATGTATTGAACTACAACTCTTGCATTGAGCTCAGTGGTGAGTACTGCACTAGAGGTACACTGATGACCAGAAGCGTCATGATCTTTACTGGTGTGAAATCGGATATTAGCAGGAGGGACTATTTAATATATAATTATTTGATGGCAATCATGATACGTGCTTAAGAGGTGTGGAATGCTGTGAGAACAGACGCAGAGAGTGGTCCAGAAACTTTCTCTGAGAAAATGACCTTGAAGCTGAAATCTGACTGATGAATAAAAGGTTGCCGGACGCATAAACGCAGGGGTGGATTTTGTGTGCCAAAGACCGGAGAAGGGAGACGACATGGTTCTGAGTTCACAGCAGCGCAGTCACACGGTTGATGAGAATGTGTCTGAAGTCAGGGCAGAGGAAACAAGTTATTTTAAGGGAAGTTAAGAGAGAAGTTGTGCAGACTGAGTGGCGCCTGGGTTGGAATCCTCATTTTCCCACTTACTATGTGTACAATATTCAGCAAGCTATTTAACCCCTTGTTGCCTCAGTTATCTCAGTTACAAAATGGGAATACAAGTGGTACCTACCTTAGAGTTTTGTTAAATGACCTAATTTTTGCAAAGCACTTGAAACACTGCCTAGTACATACACGGTTAGTGTTCAGTACATTTTAGCCTTTCTTCTTGTTTATGAAAGAATGCACAGCAGGAAACACAGGGGCCTATCTGCTGAGCAGTCCGGTGTCAGGGTGGTCAGTTAGGACGATGAGCCCAACTGCCAGGAATCACGCAGCCTGTACGCACTTGCTCTGACCCCGCAAGGAAGGGGCAAAAGAGGGGCGTCGGCTCCCCGCTGCTCCCTGTCCCCACAGACAGGGCTGGGCCGGGGCCAGGTGGCTGCGTTGCAGGTGGAGGGAGTCATCTCACTACCAAGGAACCCCTGACAAAATGCTCCTAATTCTGCGTAGGCCCGTGGGCTGGGGAGGGGAGGGGGGGTAGGAGAGAAGGGCCTCAGCCGGGGCCCTGGCTGGGCAGCGTCTGCATGGATGTGCCGGGGCGGGGAATGCCCATGTCCCAAGAGCGTGGCTGGCGCAGTGCGGCCTGAGTGCTCGCCTGCGATTCCCCCCGGGGAACAGCGACGCTCTGCCTGAGCACCCGCACGGTGCAGGGGGAGCAGCCTCTCCCGGAAGGCCTGTGCCAGGCCAAGCCTGGCACGTAACTGCCCAGGGTTGGATCTGAAGACCACACACACACACAGCATTTTTGGCCTGGCACCGGACTCCTCAATATTCAATCAGAGCAGTAAATTTTTCTGGCTTACATTGTCCTCGTGAAGTTTCCCAGCTGCTGATCACACTGTGATTGGAGTGAGAGCCGCGGCGGGTCGTCTGGAAGGGATTCTGATGGTCCCAGTGATTTATTTATTATTTATTTTAATAACCTTCTGCCTCATCTCAGTGGTTTCGGAGACCGACTTGCCACCAGGTGGAAGTAACCGCTGACAAGCCGGCACCTTGCCGAGCGCCACTCCAGGGGAACTTCCCAGGGGTATCAGCCCCCTGGGACTCCGAGGCTTCAGGCCCACTCGAGGACAAATCCTGCAACTTGTTTCAATAAAGAGGCTGAAAGGTCCGTGTGACGGAAGTGAGATTAAACGGCAGCTCAAGATAAGGCTGGAGGGCACAAAGGGACCGGATCAAAATGCAACTGAATCCTCCAAGGCCAGATGGCCAAACCCACAGGGAGTTGAAACTCAAAGCCACGTTTACCTGGCTCCAAAGCCTTGCTCAGGGCACTGAGCCAGATCTGGGGGGAAAGAAAAGTCATTTGAAGATGATGATGGTTCGTTCAGAAAACTGTTTCAGTATTTCTGGGAGAAAGTAGTGATCTTAAACAAATGTCATTGGCAAGAATGGAGGGAATTTTTGCTTGGGATCCTAGAACAGCATCTTGATCTTTTGGTCTCAACAATCTTTTGCATGGCAGGGCTATGGACCTGGTGGGCAGTGATGGCCTGGACGAATGACCTGAATCCCACAGTCTATCGGTACAGATGTGTCCAAAACCGCTTCAGCATTTGGCTTTTCCATGCAATATCACGAGGGGAAACGTAAATCTGAGTCAATGATACATTTGCTCATAAACTTCCATTTGTTAAATATGAAGCAAAATTCTGACAGCCATAAAACAGGGTGAACAGTTGTGTGTTTGTATTAAAATATCATTGAGATAAGCAATAACCAGCTATCCGAGCAAAGGAACATCTGCGATATTATCATGCTATTTCTGGCTGAGTCATCTCATGCTGGGAGCAAACACAGGAAAATGCAGTCATCACTTGTGGTGTTTTTAATTGAGTTAAGAAAGGGCTCTGCTTTTTATCTTCCCAGGGTAGGCCCCTAGAAATGCAACAGGTATCGTTTAAAAATAAAATTGTAGCTGATTCTTAAAATTAACTGCAAATCAGGCCCTGCAACCAACTTTACAATAAAATTCTGCCCTGATGATTTCTGCAATAAAATGTATGCACTCAAAGTCTTGTAATTAATGAATCTGCCTCTGTTGTTTGCATTTTTGAAAGGAGTTTTTTCTTTTACCTCTGAAGAGGAAGACAGTACATCAGAAATGTTCGATAATGCTGGTTCCCAGGTTCTTCCCATGAGAAAGCTTAACTACTAGGCAAAGATACCTCCATAGTAGTGCCTAATGAAATGCCTAGTGACTTACTAACTATACATTTTGGATAAGGGTAAGACCAAAATGGGCTTATCACACTGAACTATTCTACAGAAAAGTACTGAATTAATGGAATCCAAATTTTGTACTTTTGCAAGAAGCCCTAGAAGTAATTTACTGTTAACGTCTCACTATGTAGATGATAAAGTGCACCCACAGAAATGAAACTTCCTGTTGTAGGTAATGGCAGGCAGGAGTCATAGGTTACCTCCAACATACCTGGATTAAATATCGAATTATTGGCCTTGAGCAAATGATCTAATCATTCTCAGCCTTAGTTTGTTTCTCTCTAAAAGGGGAAGAAAACATTAGCCTTCCCTTGTAAAGTTCTTGCATTAAATAAATGAGAGGCTATATTGAAACTGCTAGGGCACAGAACTCTGCTCATCAAAGATGAGCCTTGTAAAAGGCTTTATTATCAGCTTGATTAGAGCTGGAAAAAAATAATAAAGCTCAGGTGGCTAGTTCGTTACATCAAGTTATTTCTGCATATACAGTAAAGGCAAGAAAGCAAGCCAAAGATTCCTAGATGTTGAAGCATTTGGTCAGTTTTTCCAGGTATGTCTATCAAGCCCACAGAAAGCACGCCGGTATATTTAAGGCTGTCCACAATTTAAACCACAAGTTCTAACCATACCTTTTTGCCAATCCAACTAACGCAAAGAACAAAGCAGTCTCAACCTGAGGACTGAATGCAAAGAACGAGACTGGTCAGACGATCCTCCCACTTAAGTCTCCAGTTGGTAGGGAGGAGCAGGTATTTACATCCTTATTCCTGACAAGGTCAGTCTTACCAGGTGGTTTTGGTTTCTGCATAGTCAAGCTTCATATTCAGAAGCTCTGATTCACAAATGTCCCCAATCTCCTGATACACCTACTGAAACAAAGAGCCCACCCCCGAAAAGTCATTTATATGAGCAACTTCAGAGCCAGACATGCGGACATGATATGGACTGAAGTTTAAAAATAATTATCTCTGTGTATGGCCTCCGTGAGATGTGGAAGGCCCTTTAAAAATTACCTTCAAAAGGGGAAATACAAAATAAACAGCTGGTGGGTGGAAATAAAAATGTAGGTAGTACAAACTATAGGCATCAAATTTGTGTTGTTTAATAATATCAGTTATAACTTTGTACAGTGCCTTTTATCCATACTTTAGTAATCACACAGCACATTAAAGGTACAAAAAATTAAGGCCAGGCACGGTGGCTCACGCCTGTAATCTTGGCACTCTGGGAGGCCAAGGCGGGAGGATTGTTTCAGCTCAGGAGTTCAAGACCAGCCTGAGCAAGAGTGAGAACCCCCGTCTCTACTAAAAAAAAAAAATAAAGAAAGAAAGAAAT
>CAUYRT010018838.1:0-29924 GCA_963574885.1 Lepilemur ruficaudatus
TGGTGGCGCATGCCTGTAGTCCCAGCTACTAGGGAGGCTGAGGCAGGAGGATCGCTTGAGCCCAGGAGTTTGAGGTTGCTGTGAGCTAGGCTGATGCCACAGCACTCTAGCCCGGGCAACAGAGTGAGACTCTGTCTCAAAAAAAATAAAATAAAATAAAAAAGAAAAGAAAACTGTGACTTTATTCAGAAGAATGCTTGAAGGTTGATGAAAGAACTAATGAAGTAGATAGATTAGATATATTTCTGAGAGAAAGAGTAGTTGAAAACATAGAAAGACTAAGAAAGAACTGTAAGGATGAAGAAAAAAGAACCTAAAGAAAAATTACTCTTAAGACCATGTGTTTAGCCTTAACTTTACTGGAAAAATAAAAAACACAAAACATCACAAAGTGCCTAACTAAAGAGAATCTGTGTCTACTTTATTTTGTTTCACCAGCTCTTAAGGAGTCAAATCTACATCAGAATATTCTGCAATTTATATACACATCATCTACACATCAGTCATATGATGTAACTGATGCAAAAAGGCTTTTAAGTGGTTGTTGTAAATACATGTCATTTCTCATGCTCTTTTTATGCATGAGTCTCAAAAAGGAAAATATTAGTCCAGCAACTATCATAGAATAAATTGTTCCACATAAATGTGCATTCTAAGTAATTGAAGTTTGGCCCTTTGGAGGCCAAAACATTTTTTGAAGTAAACATTCTGGTGAAAATCTTTGTAAAACAGACTGCACAATTCTTTGTTTCAAAAAAAAAATGGATGAAATTAAACATAATTAGAAGTTTTATTGTTAATCTTATTGTTACAGAAACTTGGCACTTGTCCATGAGGCCAAATCAGAAGAACAAGGACAAGTGTCTTGGGGAAGAAGAAAGAGATTTATTACCTTTGCCAGCAAAGGGACAAAAAAGCAAACTATCATCTCAAAATCCAAATTTTTCTGAACGTAGGCAGAAATACAGAGTTTTTAAAAGGAGCATTCTAAGCTTCAGGCAATTACTGTGGTTAACTATTTTAATCATCCCATCTCTGCCAAAGAGAAAGACTGTGAACTCTACTAGCCACCCAAGTGGGCAGCTGGTGCCACCCGGGATAAGAATAAAAGGCCTTTTTTTTTCCATTCTTGTGATACTCCATATGTACTCACCATCAAATTTGTATTAACTAATCAACACCTAAGTGCACATATAGAAATAACATACATCGGGTGTCAGGCAGATGGGAGGGGGAAGGAGAGGACGGGTATATTCACACCTAATGGGTGTGGTGTGCACTATCTGGGGGACGGACATGCTTGAAGCTCTGACTCGGGTGGGGCAAAGGCAATATATGTCACCAAACATTGTACCCCTGTAATATGCTGAAATAAAAAATAAACAAAACAAAACAAAATAAAATAAAAACAAACAAGAATAAACATCCTTCTCCCTGCTCCTCCCTACCACTTGGCCTGAGGCACGATGCAGGTTTCAGTTCTCCAAAGAAAGAAAATATTTTTTTCCTCAGGCCATTCCCTCTGTTACATATTCCCCACTCTCAATTTTACGCTTCCATATCTATGGGAGGAGGGGCAACTACTCTGTTACATTATTATGAACACCATAATTAGTCTGTATTGCATAATACAATTATGCCTTCTGGACTAATTAGGAATTGATAATGAAATTGCAATAATTATATATAAAATGAGATAAATTTTCAATCTCACAATATTTATTTAATCTGCCTGTAGAAGATTTCTGTTTCATGCATCTTTGTTCTCAGTTATAGTTCAGATGCTGAGGTTACAAGGTAAATAATGATAAGTTAACAATAACGTAACTTATTCAATGACATAGGAAATGTTTTAAAGTCTTCTGTGCTACAGATTTTATATACACTTGACAATTACTAACTGGAGGTTCAAACAAAATAATAGGAAGACCTATTTCCAAGAAAAAGCTCTTTTCCCCAAAACAAAGGGAGGCAAATTTCTAGTATGTGGGGCCAATAGACAGAACTTCCAAAAGAAGCAGATCACTGTTCCTCCTTTCACTTGGAGAAACAAAGAATTCAATTTATCTCAGAAAAATTGTCTTCCATGAAACTTGGGCAGGGGTGGGGGAAGCAGGTAGGTGCTCACAGCAGGTGAACAAGCGAGCAAGTGAAGCCTCATCTGTATTGACAGCCTCTCCCCATCGCTTGCATCTCTGCTTGAGCTCTGCACCCCCTCCTGCCCCACTGTCTGTAGAAATATTGTCTTCCATGAAACCGGTCCCTGGTGCCAAAAAGGTTGGGGACTGCTGCCCTAAAGCATTTTAAATATCTCTGAGATTGCCCCTCCAATCCCAGGCTCAGAGCTCTAGGACAGCAGGATGGTTTGAGGGGAAACTGCAGTGCCCTACATAGGCTCACAGGCCAAAGCCATATTCACGCTCCCTACATTCTATTACGGTGCTCCTTTGCCACCCCAGCCACAGCTCTAGCAAGCCCAGGTGCAGCTTGACCCACTGCTCCAGAAGACACAATTTGAAAGTTTTGGCAGCACCCACTTGTTAACTCTGCAGGCTTGCAGATTGCAAGAGCTGTGGGGGCATAGCTACCTCCACCTAGATTTCAAAGGATGTTACTAACAGCCTGAGGGCCTAGGAAGAGACTTGTTGCAGGGGCAGAGCCACCACAAAGAGCTCCTGGTAAGGCAATGCTGAGCAAAAATGTGGTATCGGAGCTACCACAGAGAGTCCCTACTAGGGCAATGCCTAGTGGAGCCATGGGAATGAGACTGCCACTGAGTCCCTACAACTATAGAGGGCCCTGCCGCATTAGCCTGGGAGAGCTGCAGCTACGAGTCTCCAACTTATGAGAGCTGAAGTGTGGACTGAGACCAGCAAAGCTTTAAGTGCTGGGCTGCCTGAGGCCTTGAGGGCCCAACCCCTACCGCAGTGTGGCCAGGATGTGGAAAATGGAGTCAAAGTAGATTATTCTCCAGCTTTAAGACGTAATGTTGTTTCCTCTGTTGGGTTTTGGATTTACCTGCAGACTGTTACTCCTCTCTTTTTGCCTGTTTCTCCCTTTTGGAATGGGAATGTCTATCTTATGTCTGTCCCACCATTGTATTTTAGAAGTAGAAAATTTATTTTGCTTTCATAGGCTCACAGTTGGGGGCAATTTGCCTCAGGATAACTCATGCCCAGAGTCTCACCCATATCTGATTTAGATGAGACACTGGACTTTGCACTTTTGAGTTGATGTGGGAATGAGTTAAAACTTTGGGCCTATTGGGATGGAATGAATGTATTTTGTATGTGAAAAGGACATGAGTTTGTGGGGTGGGAAGTGGGGCAGAGGCAGAATGCTATGTTTGAATGTCCCCTCCAAAGCTCATGTTGAAATTTAATTGCCATTGTGATTGTATTAAGAGGTGGGACCTTTACAGGTGATTAGGTCATGAAAGTATTAATACCTTTATTGTGAGAGTGGGTTGGCTATCGCCAAAGTGGGCTCCTGGTAAAAGAATGAAGTTTGGTCCCCATCTTTCTCTTTGACTCATGCTCTCTCTTCCACCTTCTGCTTTCCACTAAGGGATAATGCAGCACAAAAGCCTTTGCCAAATACCAGAACCAGGCTCTTGTACTTCTTGGCCTCCAGTACAATAAGCCAAATGAACTTCTATCGCATATAAATTACTCAGACTCAGGTATTCTGAGAAAATGAACTAAGACAGAGGATTAAATGTTTTATTTTATTTTTTAAACAAATATGTATTATGTACCAGAAATTCTGCTAGTGAGGATTAATTACTAGAAACAGTTACCTGGGAAAATTATAGAATAATGCTTGAGAAATAGTTGGCAGAAACTGTTGAAGCTACATATATATGGTCATTCGAGAAAAACATATTTGATTTTAGTTTTGTTTCCATCTTTTAGGGGAAGAATCATGTGATGTACAACTTTACGTTAAGAGACAGTCCGTACACTCTGTCTCAGCGGGAGATCCCTTTAAACTGGAATGCCCTGTGAAATACTGTGAGGACAGGCCTAATGTGACTTGGTGCAAGCTCAAAGGATCAGGCTGTTTAGATCTTGGAGACAGATTTCAACCACACACAAGTTGGAAAGAAGATAAGAATATTTCAGTTTTTATTCTACATTTCGAACCAGTGTCTCCTAGTGACAATGGGTCATACCGCTGTTTTGTGAATCTTTCGTCTAAACTCATTACAAGCCACTCAACAACCATTTATGTGACAGGTGAGTTCTCAACACCTAGACTGTCTAATGTGTTTCTCATCATGCTTCCAGGAAGAAGGGGATCCAGACTCAAGTGATTGTGTTAGAGGCTGAACTCCTATGGCATACCAGAAGTCTGCCGTACCTCACAGATTATGTGTGTGTGTGTACACATACGTGTACATGTGTGTACACATGTATGTGCATGTGTATGTGTTTTACGGGTTGAGTGAGCAGAGGAGAATAGAGAAAAATATAATAAAATTTATTACTCTTGCCTTCAAGAGTTATAAAATTTATTTGATAAGTCCAAAAGTAGATCACTAAAATATTGAAAAAACTATGACAAAGGGAATACCTCTAGTTGTAGGTAGTTCTGTATTTTTTGTTCTGTTTTTCTTTTATTTTTTCTTTTACTTATTTGTCCTTGACTTTTGTTACTTATAATTCCTTGAGGTTATGTTTGTGATGCTTGGACAATTATACATTTGTTAATAGATTACAATTTTCTTAGAGGACAAACAGCACACAAATAACTTCACCCCCTAATGAGTTTGTAGGAACATTCATAGCTTCGGCTGTCTCCCCAACCCTGCCCAGAGGCCTTTGATAGCCTCTAACAGCTGAAGAAAGATAGGTAGAGGTTAAGCTAGGAAAAACCAAGTTGAATAAAACATGAAAAAATACAAAGAGAGAGAAGAGTAAAAAATATTTGATTTATGAAAATTCTACAGCCAATATCATATTCAACAGTGAGAGACTGAAAGCTTTCCCACACAAACAGAAAGAAGACAAGGATGCCTACTTTTGACACTTTCATTTGACATAAAACTGGAAGTTCTAGCCAGAGCAATTAGGCAAGGACAAGAAATAAAGGGCATCAAAATTGAAAAGGTAGAAGTAAAACTATCTTTATTCACAGATGGCATGACCTTATATATTGAAAAATTCTTAAAAATTCATTATAAACTACTAGAACAGATATTTGAATTCAGTAAAGTTGCAGGATACAGGATTAACATACAAAAATCAGTGATATTTCTATACGCTAGCAATGAACAACCCCCCCAATTAAGAAAAACAATTCCATTTATAATAGCATTAAAAAAAAATAAAACATTTACGAATAAATTTAACCAGGAAGATGAAAGAAAGTATGGCTGAAAGAAATTCAAGAAGATATAAATAAATGGAAAGACACGTCATGTTCATGGATTGGAAGATGTCATATTGTAAAGATGGCAATATTCTCCAAGGTGATCTACAGAGTCAATGTAATTTCCATCAAAATCCCAACAACTTTTTGTTGTTGTTTTTGTTGTTGTTGCAGAAATGGAAAAGTTGATCCTAAAATTCACATGGAATTGCAATAGACTCGGAATTGACAAAACAATCTTAAAAAAGAAGATCAGATTTGAAGGACTAACACTTCCCTATTTCAAAACTAATGGAAAAATGGCAGTGATCAAAACAGAATGGTACTAGCATACGGATAGAGATAGAGATTGATGCAATAGCATTGAGAGACCAGAATAAGCTCATACATCCATAGGCAATTGATTTTTGACAAGGGTGTGAAGACCATTCAATGGGAAAAGAATAGTTTCTTCAATAAATAGTGCTGGGACAATTGGATATCTACATGCAAAAGAATGAATTTGAATACCTTCCTCACATCATATTAAAAAAAGTCAAAATGGATCAGAGATATAAGTATAAGAGTTAAAACTATAAAAACTACATTTATGTAAAACTATATTTTCTTAGAAGAAAAGATAGAGGTAAACCTTTCTGATCTTGGATTTGTCAATGGTTTCTTTGATATGATTACAAAAGCATAAGTAACAACACCAAAAATAGATAATTAGACTTCATAAAAATTAAACACTTTTGTGCATCAAAGGGCACTATCAAGAGAGTGAAAAGACAACTCACAGAATGTGATAAAATATTTATAAATCATGTATCTTATAAGGGATTATTACCCAGAATGTTAAAGAACAACTACAGTTCAATGGCAAATAGACTGGCTACCTATTTTAAAAATTAGCAAAAAAAAAAACTTGAATAAACATTTCATCAAAGAAGACATACAAATGGCCAATAAGCACACAAAAATGATCAATGCTATAAGTTATTACAGAAATGCAAATCAAAACCACAATAAGATTCCATTTCACATCCACTAGGATGACTAGAATTAAAAAAACAAAAACAAAACCCAGAAAATAACAAATGTTAGAAAGGATGTGGAGAAAACCGAAACTATCCATTGCTGGTGAGAATGGAAAGCGGTATAGATGCTTTGGAAAACAGTCTGGCAGCTCCTCAAAAGGTTAAACCTGGTTGCCACAGAACCCAACAATTCCATTCCTAAGTAAATACTCAAGTGAAATTTAAAACTTGCACATGAATGCTTATACCAGCATTATGCACGGTAGCCAAAAGGTGGAAACAACCTAAATGTTCATCAACTGGTGACTAAATAAAGGGAATGTGGTATTCATACAATGGAAAATTATGCTGTCATAAAAAGGAATGAAGTACTAATGTATGCTACAACATGGATGAACCTCAAAAACATTATACTAAGTAAAAGAAGCAAGACACAAAGGCCACATACTGTATGATTCCATGCATATAAAATATTAAGAAAATCCAAATCCATAGAGACAGAAAGTAGTCTGGTGGTTGCCAGGGCCTAGGGAAATAAGGAATGTGGAGGGATTACTTAATGGATACAGAGCTAGCTTTTGGGGTGATGAAAATGGTTTGAATCTAAATGGTGGTGATGTTTGTACAACACTGTGAATGTCTTAAATGCCATTGAATTGTACGCTTTAAGTGGTTAAAATGGTAAGTTTCATGTTATATGCATTTTACCACAATAAAAAGTATATTTGATCACAGAAGAGCACCCTTTATTATAAAAAATAGGATGAAGTTCCTTTTGTTGCCCATAAGCTAACCCTTAAGCTTATTGTGAAGGAGAAATTTCAAAGACGTTTGGTGTAGTAGTAGAATGACTAAACCCTAGATGCAGCCACATAAGGTTACTTCTTTTATAGATACAATTCACTTGAATGCATACATTTTGTGTCTGTTCTTTTAAAAATTAATTTATTACCTTATATGCTTACTTTGGAGTCAATATTTAAACTTCCTTAAAGTACTCTAGTAAAGGAATCCATTGAAATTCCTTTAAAATGCTTTAGATCACTTTAAAATCCCTTACAGCAGCCCAATGACAGAATGCATAGCACTTTAATGCTAGCTACAACCCTCAATTATGAAGCATAGAAGCATGGAAGAAATTTACAGCAGAGTTAGAGACTCTGTGCAATTCGGGGTCAAGCGCTGTACTAATTGCCTGTGACTGTTCATGCACTGACTTACACACCTCTTCAGTATGGAGGCTGTGTCTTAATCATGTTTGCTTCTCTACCATAGATGATGGGGAGCTCAATAAATATTTCTTTGTAAATGAATTAAAGAATATAATCTATGAAAAGTACAAAAATTGCCTTTACCAACCTGGAGAAGCCTATATTGAGGATGTATGGAATGAATGCTTTCTGGAAAGAATTGCACTATTAATTCACATAAATGATATAAAAATATTGAATTTTTAGAAAGTGTTACTTTTTAAACTGGAAAAATAAATTATAAAAATAATGAAAATTTATAAAATGTTAGTTCTGGAATGATATTAATTGTACTATTGAACAAATAAGTGCTAATTGAATAATTTATATAATAAATATAATAAAATTAAATTTCAAGGCATTGAGTCCACCTTCCTCAGAAGAGAAGCCCTCTTGTGTAATTTAGTCTTTCTTTGTGGGCACTGATCTACTTTCATACAAGAGGGAAGAATTAGGCAGGGTCAGAGGCAAGCTAATAATTACTTGTGACAAAAATTTCTATTATACAAAAGTGATATTATGGATTGTCCTCTATCCCATATTTGGATCATTCCTCAACCACTGAAGATGGTTTATAGTTTTAAAAGTGCATAAAGGTGCTTGCTCTAGGGACCAAGTGAGGGCTGAGATTAAGATCCACAATCAATTTATTTTGTGGAGGAGGGGGCCCAACTTTAGGACAAGGCAAACAGCATTCCCTCTTAAACCCTCTTAAATGCCCTGAGGGGTTTTTATTAGTGTCCAATTGAAACAAAGAGTATGAAGGATGAAGTGGTGAAAGAGAAAAGTCTAAGAGCTAAATAGGAGACATGAAGGTCTTGTGTCTTTTTGAAGATGTCTATGCTCCCAGTTTCCTGCTCACCTACCATTCTTATCACTCCCTTTCTTATCACTTTGTTAATTAATACTCTTGATCCACATTGAAAAATCCCAGAATCTTTGCTTTGGTTTTCTACTCTTGTTTGTCAAAACCTTCCACTTTATGATGTGTTCCCTTCAATAGCTTCTATGAACATCTCAGACCTTCATTATCTTCCTTCTAAATGATTCCAATTAATTAAATCTATGATAGAACTCTTTTCTTTACGGTTTCCTCATTTTGGTCCTTTTCGGCCAAATATCTTACTAATGTGCCTAATTTGCCTAATACACTTCTTTCGTAAGGCCACTCGCCTGCAAAGCATCCCTGATGCTCACAATGTCAGGCTCATGTTTATTAACCAGCATTCAAGATCTTCCACAGTTCCCTCAAACCCACCTTTCTGGATTCCATACAGAGCCTCTCAACTCCAGCCTAACAGCCATACTTGCCATTGCCATGTCTTCACCATGGCCCTTCTATGCCACTCTTGCCACCTGTAGGACATCCTTTCATCTGTCTCCACCTACCAACATTTTAACACTCCTTTCAAGCTCAGCTCATTTCCCAAGTTCTCCAGGAAGCCTTCCACCATCACCTTAGGGCTAATAATTTCTCTTTTCTATCAATTTTTATTCCATTTGAGGTCTGTGCCTCTCATTTATCACACATGTCCTTTCATTGTAGTAATGTACAGTAATGTCGTTTAAGTCCCATGAAAGATTATACTGCCTTGGGGGGCACAAATTGTGTCATATGTCTTTGGATTGTTTCTACTTCCTTCCCCAAAGTCAAATAAATTATTTAGGAATTAGCTTTGGTTTAAACTGGGTGTGTATTTTCCTTTAGTGAAGTGCTAAAAACAAAAGTAACAGGGAAAGGGTCAAAGAAAAATTACTTTTTCTTCTGAACCGGAAAGGGCTCAGTGAACTAAGTATAAGAAGTGCTTAGTAAACTAAATATGAACTAAGTGTGAGGAAAATATCTTCAGAATTATGTTTAAGGACCATGTTTTTCATAAATAAATTTTGAAAGGTATGACAAAAAATATTTTATTTTCTTCCCTTGAAATATTTTTCTGAAGGGATATTGGGATTTTTCTCATTTTTGTATCTGACTCTCCTTTGCTGTTTATGTTCAAGTTAAGAATTGGTTCATGAAATAGCAGGTCTGTGACAGAGTGTGGGCATGCATGCTCTTGGGAAAGCAATATTCTCCCAGAATGAAGAAAAGAACTTTGCAAAATAAAGCAGCCCAAGGGGAAAAGTTGACAGAGCTGGGAACAGTCACTAGAAGACACATTGGCCTGAAACTCCATCCCTCCCCACCTTCCCTTGGTCTGATCAGGAGCTTCATAAAAGTGGGGTGGTCATTATCTGTGCAGGAAAATGGGTGTAGAGTGAGAGGGCAGGAAGTGAGAGGCACAATCTTTCTTTCAGAATGAGCACCCAGAACGTCATCAAAATCATCCTTTCCCAGAGCACCTGCTGAATGTGCATCTTGTTATTCCAGGTGCCAGAGGTGTCACATAGACTGTATTGTTGCCTTATACTTAAGGAATAGGGAAGAGGAGATCAAAGCAAACATATGAAGGTTATGTGATATTTACAAAGCCTTTTTGTGATCTTCAGAATAAACCCAGGAATTTACTTTGTGTTCATGACCTCAAGGTGATGATCCACAAATTATGCAAACTGACCTTGAGCTAGGCTATTAGATTCTGTTAGTGTGCAAATGCTGGAGTCCTCTCCAAGACTAGCTCTGATTTGGGACATACCCAAGTGTACACTCTTACTGTTTTCTCAACCAATTTCAATTCTTTATCTTGTTTCTCTATTTCAGAACAAATTCAAAATAATTCAGAACTCCCTCTAATAAGTAAGTATCAAACTAATTAAAGAAAATTAAGAAAACTAGTTTGTTTTGTGATTAGAGAAATAATAGAAGTTGGATCTTCTTAATCAAGCAGATTTGTTTGTATTAGGTTATCTGTTGTGAGAACCTTGGTCCTCATTACTATCTAACACCCTCCCCCAGACAGCTGTGCTTATCACTCTTGGTAATGATCTAGCTGAGGGCCCAGCCTAAACAGCAGCTGCAGCATGAACAATACAATCTTTGTTACCACTCTAAATTATCAAATTGCTTTATGTCCTGCTTCCATTGCCATTGATCATTTTTACCCCAAAACCAAGTCTCTAGGGAAACAAATCACAGACATTATAATAGCATATCTTCAGTATTTTTCGTACTATGTTTATAGCAACCCAGAATAAAAAATAGATCTTATATAATAACCCATAATGCACACATATATAAAAAGAAGTTTCACAAAGCCATGCTTAACTTCAAGACAGGATTTCTCCATTGACATTTTCAGGTGGACAATTCTTTGCTTCAGCGAGAGGGGTGTTATCCTGCATAATGTAGGATGTTTAGCAGAATTTCTGGCCTCTATTGACTAGATGTTATCCTTCCTCCCCTCACCTTGTGACAACCAAAACTGTGTCCAGACATTGCCACACGTTCCCTGGAGGACAACACTGTCCTGGTTGAGAACCACTGCTCTAATGTGTGTGATGCATTCTGATATTTTCTATTCTGTTCTGTTTCATTTTTTAAAAATGCTATTTGTGATCTACTAAATTGTTTCACAATATACTAATAAGTTCTACCAACTGTGGACAAACATGGCCTTAATGCATGTTAATATTGATCAATTGTAATGAGCATTAGCTGTATGCTAGGAAGAACATATTTGGGGATACCAAAAGTATTTGGTATTTGGAAATATCAATGAGTTATGAGACAAGGAAAGATCATTATGTTGAAGAAACTTGAATTTAGTGTCAGAAACATGTTGACTTGAGTTCCAATTGCTACTCACTAGCTGTCTGAATTTGGGCAAAATTCTTGGAACAATAACACTGTTCTCAAGTCGTGAGACTGGATAAAGGCAATGGCTTCCCTGTAAGTGACAAACATGAGAATTAAAATAGATACTGCAAATGGAAGGGCTTGGTGAAGTGCTTTCTGAGAACTGTTATGGAGATTGTTCTATGGGAGATTAACCCTAGCAGAATAAAGGATTTTTCTAAAAGATAAATTGTTACAGAGCCACATGTCCTCAGCAATAAAGCAAAAGACAGCAGAGGGAACTGAGGCCTGGGATTCCAGGGGAATGCCTCTGAAGGGGGAATGGAGGCATTCAAGTTCTAACAATGCAGAGGAGTCTTGCTGATCCTAATATAACTTAGATTTCCTAATTGTATTTAGCATTGACTAACATTCCAGATTCAACCAGTGCCTCAGGAAGACCCTCCAAGGAAGAGATGGCAAACACACCATGGCTTCTTTATAGTTTGCTTCCTTTGGGGGGATTGCTTCTACTCATTGCCTGTTTCTGCCTATTCTACTGCCTGAGAAGGCAACAAGGTGGGTTCCATTTTCCCTCTGCCTTTCTGTACCACACATTTGAGTTCTTATTCCTGGGGCTAATCGATTTTTGGTTTATTTCTGTTGTTTTCTTTCCCAATCCTGTGGTAAACCATGGATAATGATTTCCTGGGAGACAACTCATACTTCCACTAAAAAGCCAAATGGGTTACACCTGGGCCCCGCCCCCTCCCCCCCCCCCAGTCACAGGGAGGCATGCTCACCAGGACACAGTGCTCCAGCCCAGGGCTACGGCTAGGCGGGCACATTGCTGGGACCTTTTCATTCTATCTGCATTGGTCTTAGGTTTGTATGAGAAGGGGTTCTTCTAAACCTTAACAGGATTGAAAGGGAGACTAAAATAATCTCTTGGATTGGATCAATATGTCTGATTTGAATTATTTTGTCTTGTCCTCTTTTCCCAGCCATGACACATCATGCCAGACATGCACACACCGTCATCTAAATGAAGATCCAATGTTCCTTCAGGGAATTCATTATGTCCCTACTTTCTGTTGCCATTACAAAAACATGCTTGAACGCAATCCCCACCCAATAATAATGCATTTGAAATACGTGGCTTTGGCTGGGACAGGAAAGATGTGATATTCTGAAAAGAATTCCTTTCTACTTTTGTTAAAAATTCCCTCAATGTCATGACCAAACATGTTTAAGTAAGAGAGGGATGCATAGAGAATTCTGATTTAGCTCTGATTTGAACCACTTTGGTTTTCTTTTCCTTTCCTCCATCCCTTTCATCCCCTTTCCCACAACACCAACCACAGTGTAGCTATAGAAACTGAGCTGGACTGAACAACCCTTATTTTATCTGCACAGGAGAAAGCTTTGTCTGGGCAAAAGTGCTTCCGGTATTTTGGAGCGAGCCCAGAATCTTCTCAGAATTCTGAAGAATTTCCTGTAACCCAAACTCTGTGTCTGCAGCCGCACAGCTCTTTCTGTGGCTCCTCTGTAGATTTCCTACAGAGGAAATCTACAGGCTGCTAGAAGAACTGAGGCTGAGGCTGAGGCTGCTAGAAGAACTTCTCTCAGAACCTCAGAAAAAGAGACAGGGATACATTTTTTGATTAACACATCCAAAGTGAACTAGACAGTAGGAGATCCTGGCAAGGTAGGTGACAGGGCAGCAGCATTTCTGGCATTGAGTATGGAATGTCCTCAGAGCAAGTACTTCCAGCCTTTCCCAGGTGATGTCCTGGGTCCTGTCTCTTCCTCTTAGCTATGCCGTAGGGCTGTGTAGAGTGAGAAGTGATAAACCAGTGAGGGAAATGGTCAGCGTGAATGCGCACTAACAGGTGTGGGTGGCATGCTAGCCAAAGCAAACGAACAGGCCAAAACTAATAACATGATCACTGGTGTACAACAGGGTGGGCATGGGTGGGAAGGTGGTTTACCTTTGTTTACTTTCTTTACTTCTTTTGATTACTATTGTTCTTTTGGTCTTCCAGGGAAACAAAAGAAGCTCTCTGATACAGCGATAAGGGACATTAATATGGTATGTTTGATGTATTTGTTGAAACAAATACAATTTTTGTTATACCATGTGTATTTATCTGTTTAATTAACTAATTAATTCAATGAATTTATATAATACTTACCGTATGCCAGGTACTGTTCTAAATACTACATATACAGACTCATTTTTAAAAATGTCTTTATTTTATATTCACCTCTTTCTGCATCAAAGATTCTTCAGCATTAACAGGTATCATAATAAATGGTTTTCTGGAAGAGCACAGGAAGCAGTCTAGACCTGAAGCAGCAAAGTCAAAGACTGAACCATGTAACTTTGGCTCTGCTCTTATCTGTTACATGGCCTCAGAATATGCATTTATTATCACAAACACAACATCTTAAAGTAATTCTGGAAAGGAATAGGGAGTTAATGAAAGAATGAACCCATAAACAGCCTCATAAAATGACAAGGTGTTTTCATAAATCACACCAAAAGATAAAGAGGCATGATCTCAGGCTTAGTTACTATGTAAAAATCCCTGGTAATACGTGTGAACTCATTAAGAAGAGACCATCAGATGAAGGGAAGGGAATTTTGGAGGCAATTTTTTCTGCAAGGTTTGGGATATAAAGTTAGGCCTTCCTTTTCCTTCTGAATCCAATGTTGTGTAGATATTGGAAATAAATAAAAATGCAAGATGGGGCTATCTACAATTTGCAAAACAATATCTGAAGCTCTTTAATTTAAAATAAATTGTCATAAATGAGGTTCTGCAAAAGAACTTGATATGTGGGTATGTGTTTGTTTATATTTCAGTAAGAAAGAGGAGTGATAAAGAGGTGGTAACCCTCTTGAACATTGCAGAAATTCCAGAGGTAGATACAGCCAACAATTCTGCATATATTAAATGGCATTCAGTATTCCCCACCTGGCTGCCTAATTTTAAACCAAACAGATTCAACTTGATAGACTTCTGTTAAGTTTTTAGTGAGTATCAGTAGGCACTGTGTTGAGTGCTAAGGCTCTGTTTCCTCAAATAGGGAAGTTTTCTTAAATATTATTTCTTTTCTGCCTATAGTGAATAACAACAAAACTATATTCAGTTATAATAAGTTCTGAGAGTTATAAAACTATTTAAAACAAAAATCTAAATAACTGACTGTGTAAGTAAAGTCCAGGTTGATTAAACTGTGGTCATTTTTCTTTCTATATAAACTGGATAAATTGTGATTTCAAGTTGACTTCAAAAGGGGTTTTCCTGTGTGTGCAATTATCTCGAAAGTTTGTTTTAAGGTGTTCTTGTTATTCACAGGCATTTGAAGTTTTTGCCCCATCTGAGTTGTCTAGCATTTCATAAAATAATCAAAGAGGTGCCATGTTAGGTCCCTGGGGCCAAATATTTCTTTCTTTCTTTTCTTTTTTTCATTCATTCATTGTTCTTTTTTTAAAAAAATCTTTCAAGCTTTTTTTTTAAGTGCAATGACCCAGGATGGACTTTAGATATTGTTGAAAGCGGCCACATCCGTGGACTGCATGTAGCCCTCAAAAACAGTGATCTGCAACGCCAGCAGATCTGTTCCAACTATATCATCTTCAACTGCACACTTTATTTGAAGTTTTTAAATTCCACATCCCACAGGAGCTGGTTTAGAGGAGCTCCAGACCAAGCTGTCTGTTTGAATGTTTCCAGTGCACTCCTCTAACGTTGCCAGATCTGTCTCATCGTCCCAAGGTTTCACATCTAGTAAGATGGAAGACTTGGCAACAAGTGAGGGGTTTTGGCTTCCTTTGATTGATACTGTTCAAGGTGCTCTTCCCTTAGCCTCTTCGATTCTTTGCTTTCCTCCTCATCATCAGATCCAAAGAGATTGATGCCATCGTCATCTCTACTATCTGTAGCTCCACTTCCTGTAGTGTCTTCCACATTAGCAGAGCCAACTTTGCTCAAAGCCACCTTCACACCTGGCAGGCTGGGTTTTTCCTTTTCATAAGATTTGATGTGATTATTCCAACTCAGGGCATGACATAACATCTGCAGGCGGTGGGTGGGAGACTGCTTCAAAGTGGCCAGGTATGTTTATGATGGCACAGAGCCCTTGATGTAGCTCTTGTCCTCCAGGTAATCGATGAACACCTGGAGGCTGGTGGGGCTTTTCAAGTCTTGGTAACTCATGACATCAGCTGGATGGGAGAGCTGAGCAGGAGTAGAAGGAAACAGCTCTGGGCTAAGATGCCTGTCTAAGAAAAGAAAAAGGACCATGGGGCTAAAAATTTCTTAAGTAGAAACTAGTATGGGAGCCAGTGGAAAACTCAAAGTAGAGAAAGGAATTGAAAAAACATGGCAGGTACATGTAAAAGCCAAAGTTCTAATCTCAATCCAAAGTGGTCCTTTGATAGCATAAAAGTTCTTACATGCTAAAAACCACTGAATTGTACACAGGGCAAATTTTACAGTATGTGAATTCTCTCTCTCTCTCTCTCTTTATATATATATATATCTGTATACTTAAAGTGCTTTATGATGTGTCATAGGAGTCTAAAGTGGGATTGCTGCTTCTGTCTTTATCCTCACTACCCACCACATGCTGGTGCACCAGCCTTGTGGCACCCAGCTGCTTTGATGGGGCGCCATGGGAGAGGTTCAGCTGCAGAGCACCATGTGTCCTTGTACTTCATTCATCCTAAAAAAATTTTTCATGGAAGTGAGCCATCTTTTGAGAAGTCAGCCAGGTAACTGAATTGGCAGACTTATACAGGTTGAAAAGTATGACAGGGACCTTGTTGATATATTGAGGACTTGTGGCTATTTTCCAGGTCACCTGACTTTCCCCAGGCTCCTTCAACAGAGGTGGGGGCACTTTTCATCTTAGCCAAGCAATTCCCACCTCTTTCAGTCATCCAGCCTTAGTGTTATTTTGGGGCAGCCACCTCATGAGAGGGGGCCAGTGTACCAGCAGTTATTATGTAGTTTCTCAGGATAAAGCCAGATATGCTTGCCTGGTAGAAGTCTGCCAAGGGGATGACATCCTACTGTACACATCACATTGAGGATGACAAAGGACCTAATAATGTATGTAGACTACCAAAGACTATGTACCTGATGCCTTAAAGGAGTTAGGCCAAATTTCAAGAACATAAATAGGCAAAATCGGGATTTAAAAAATTGAAATAATCCCTAGAATTAACACGATATCTTCATTTTTACCAAGTGGATCCTTGTGTAAGCTACGAGTGGCTAACAAATAACTGTAAAGAATGGGAAAACATCAGGACTCACTTTATTTTTAGTATCCATGAATTCACCTCTTTCTGAGATGATCTAAGACATTTGGCTCTATTTGAAAGTGTAAAACTTTTCTTGTGATAAAAATAACAACTGGAATAATATTTTAGAACTTTTTCTAAGCTTTATCCCTCTAAAACTGGTATCAATTGTCCAATTCCAGGTCCTACATTATGATAATATATCTTGGATAACTCATAGTATTTATTCTTTCTGCCCCCTTAGGGGTTATCTGTTCTGCTTTATCTTTAACCTTTTTATTCTAAACTGCATTAATTCTGTCCATTGTATTTTCATGGGATATTTGATGTGTTTTCCATAATTTGAGTTGTGCTTTTCATCCTGAAGGGGGATGGGAAAGTGTCCTGTGACCTCAAAAATGACCAGCAATAAAGCACAAAATAACTATGTGGAGGTAACCTAGTGATTGTCAGGCCTTTCATCCTTTAATAATTGAGTCTGCTAAAAATGTAGTTGTCACCAGCATATGTGAGGAACAGCAGATTGTTTCTCCCAAGGTACATTTAGCTTTTCACTCGTAGTTTACTAATACACATGCAGGATCATGCCTTAAGTGGCACTTAAAATCACCTTTTTTTTCCCGCTTATAGGTTGATGTTCCCCAGCCCTTTAAGAGTGAGCAAACAGAAGAGGGCACTGGACAAAATTCCCAAACACTGCCATCAGAAACTGGAATTTATGACAATGACCCTGAAACTTGGTTCAGGATGCAAGAAGGATCTGAAGTTTATTCTCAACCACACCTAGAGGAAAACAAACACGGCATTGTATATGCTTCCCTGAATCATTCCATCATTGGAATAAACCCAAGACAGGCAAGAAATGTGCAAGAAACGCCGACAGAATATGCATCCATATGTGTGAGGAGTTAAATCTGGCCCTGACTCCAACCAGTGACTGTTCCATGATCAGCATGTCAACACCATTGTCTGAGCCCAAAAGGGTGTCAAATAATGTTTGTTAACCTGACAGTTTTCACTTTAAAAAGGTTAATGTTAGTGCTTGGGCCTTACGAGTCCACAGTACAAATGATTAAAATTTCTCCTGGAACCTTTGAAGGACTTTTATATTATAGTCTTTAACAACAAAAATTTCTCTGCAAAATTGATTGATATCATGAGTGGCAGAATAGTAGATATTTAAACATAGCTGCGTTTTATCCAATATATAAACTCAATCTTTCTTTTGGAGCAATCAGAAAGACTTGTAAGGAAGAGAGGTTTGTGCTACCTGGATCAGTTCAATACAGAAAGAAAAAAATGTCCCAATTTGACTAACCATAAATAAAGAAATGATTGTACATTTCCAGTCAATCTTCCGCAATAAGAAATTTTCTTATGTCAAGCTAAGACTGGTGTTTCTTAAAGGTAAAGGAGAAATCATTTTAGACTTGATACAGAAAAGAATGGAAAGGATAAATGGTGCAATAAAGATATAGGATATATCAATCAGATATGGAGTAGATGTTTCCCATACCTGGCAAACAAATGCTTATATCTACCCTGTTAGATTGCTACGTAAATACAGGTATTGATGGAGCAATCAATGTATAGTGCATTTTTGAGCAAAGTGGTGACTCAGTATTTGGGTTACATAGACTAATGGATATGAATGTGACATAATGCTGCTGGATTAATATAATTGTGGGTATCTAAATAAACAAATTAGTGAAAATATGAATTATTAGGCAAATGAAGATTAATGACTTCAAGTACTTCATGTTTGACTTGATAGCAAATTAAAAGCATAATTAATGGAATAAAGAAAAGGCCAGAATATTTAGTAGGTTGGTAGGGGTCAACTTACTTTCATTCACCACATCTGTATTGCTTTTCTTCTTACTAAGGAATAGAGGCAAATCATATGTAGTGATGTATTATAGTTTGATAATCATTCATTTTAAAAAACTGAGGTTGCAGCCTCTTAAGAGTATAGCAAGAGGGGGCCAGGCATGTGGTGCATGCCTGTAGCCCCAGCTACTCGGGAGGCTGAGGCAGGAAGATCACTTGAGCCCAGGAGTTGAAGGTTGCAGTGAGCTATCAGGCCACCACTACACTCTAGCTTGGGTGATAGAGCAAGACTCTATCTCAGAAAAAAAAAAAAAAAGAGTATAGCAAGAGATGGTTTCAGATTTTCTAAATATCCAGAGTACTTGAGGCTAATTATTTCAAAAATAGCTTACAATTTTATTTAACAGTTTGAGGCTATTAGAATTCTCAGGTGCTGCTACTAAATAACGTAATCATTCTCATACGAAGTGAGTAGCAAAGGTTAGGATCCATTTGAACAAATACATGAGCTGCTGCACAAACGACTGTGATCTCTATGTGTGCATGTGAGTGTGAGTGTATAGAAGGTGTGGGTGACTTAAAGAAATGGTACAAGAGAAATTGATCAAATTGACATTCTGTTTTCTGTTTGGTTATGGAGCACAAAATACTACAGTAAATGGGTCATTAAAGAAAATAATGTATGAAATTACGGGGGTGGGAGTATGAGTGGAGTACACACACACACAGATAAAATTGAGGTTTTGAAGTGGCGCTTTTTTTAGGTAACGCTGACGTTAAGTTTTAGCTGCTTAGATTTGGGGCTGCAGATATTGTTTTGAGTCACATACTGTTTCGATAGCTCATTTATTTATTTTTTTGATATCCATCTATCAATATAATATCATTACACCTAGAATTTTAAGCAACCAATTCTAACTAGGCTCTTTCAGCCAAACTGCATTTGTGGATGACTTATGTAAAAAGCCGTATTAGAACGGCTGCTTGTGGTCTTCTTAAAAATAGAAACAGGAAGGAAGGGGAGGGTACATTTATCAGATGAACACACAAAGCTGAACAGACAGTTCCTTCATAATTCTCTCCTATTCAAAAACAAAATATTTCTGTCTATTGTCATTTTAGGGTATTCTTAGTATATCCTACAGTAAAGATGTTATAGTGATTTCACTTCTGTAAGTGATTTTTTATTGTATGTGTATCATCCTTGCTAAAATCACAAATCATTTATGTTTTTATTCCTTCTTAATAAAAGGTGTCAAAGATATATATGTATTTCCCCAAATAAGTCTATTTCAGTATTATTTACATGGTTTATTTTATTAATTTATAGGTGGTTTGAGAAAAATTATATATGGATAATTTAATGATTTTGCATGTATTTTAAGTTTGTTGAGTGTACTAAATAAGAAGGTAAATTTATTAAAACTTATTTAAAATCCATATGGCACTTGCCTTTGTACATAAAAAATGTATGGACATGAATAGAAGAGTGATTCTTAAACCCCATGGTACATAAAAACAACCTGAATTAACTTGCTGAACTGCAGATTACCGACTCCCAGCATTAAGAAATTCTGATTCAGGAGGTATGGCTTTTTAGTCTTCATCTTTAACAGACATCCCAGATGATTTTGATGTAAGTGTCCCAGTGTTCACAATTTGAGAAATGCTGGAGTAGAAGCTAGGTTTTCTATATGTGGTTTATTTGATCAGTTTTGTGTACTAATAAAGACTATCTCTTGCTTGATCATATTTATTTTTCTATATATAGATTTTTTTTCAGAGCAATTTCAGGTTCAGCAAAGCTAAGTGGACACATATCCACCATTAGAGTGACTTACAGAATAGTTTCACTGCCCTTAAATCCTTCTGTGCTACCCCTATTCATCCCTACTTCCCTCCCAACACCTGGAAATTACCTATTGTTTCCATAGTTTTGCCTTTTCCAGACTGTCATATAATTGGAATCATATCCCATGTAGTCTTTTCCAATTGGCTTTTTCACTTAGCAATATGCATTTAAGTTTCTTCTGTGTCTTTTAATGGCTTGATAGCTCATTTCTTTTTAGTGGTGAATGATATTTCATTGTCTGGATGTACCACAATTTATTTATCCATTCATCTACTAAAGAATATCTTGCTTGCTTGCAAGTTTGAACAATAATGAATAAAGCTGCTATAAACATCGATATGCAGGTTTTTTTGTGGACATAAGTTTTCATCTCATTTGGGCAAATACCAAGGAGGATGATTGCTGGATCATATAAGGGTATGTTTAGTTTTGTCAGAAATTGCCAAACTTTCTTCCAAAATGACTATATCATTCTGCATTCTCACCAGCAATAAATGAGAATTCCTGTTACTTCCCATTTTAGCCAGCATTTGGTGATGTCAGTGTTTTGGAATTTTGCTGTTCTGATAGGTACATAGTGATATCTCATTGTTGTTTTAATTTGCAATTCCCAAATGACACATGGTGTTGATAATTTTTTCATACACCTATTTGCATTATTTGCATCTGTGTATCTTCTTTAGTAAGGTGTCTGTTCAGGTCCTTTGCTCATTTTTTAATTGTGTTGTTCATTGGCTTGTTGAATTTTAACAAGTTTGGATAACAATCCTTTATTAAATGTGCCTTTTGCAAATAATTTCAGTCTATGGCTTGTCTTCTCATTCTCACTGTGATCATAGCATTTACTTGTTATTATGTTTGCTGCTACATTAGACTGTGGGCTTCTTATGGGCAAGGATTATGTCACAGTCCTCTTTAGTTTCTTAGCCTAGGGTTTGGCACATATTAGAATTAAATAATGTTTAACTAATGAATGAATTGTGTTTGTGAAGTGGTTATATGCTCCCCTGCTACTCAAAGAATGGCCATCATTCTTTGAGTAACCATTTGTGAATATTTGATCCACTTAGCCTTCGTGTGTGGTGAGGAGCCAAGTCACATTTATAAGACAGACTAATTTATTTATTTGTTTTCTTCTTTTCTTTTTTATTTCAGCATATTATGGGGGTAAAAACGTTTAGGTGACATATATCTTGTCCCTGCCCCACCCGAGTCTGAACTTCAAACACGTCCATCCCCCAGACGGTGTGCACTGCACCCATTATGTGTGTATACACCCATTCCCTCCTACCCCCTCCCATATGCCTGACACCTGATGAATGTTATTGCTATATGTGCACTTAAGTGTTGATCAGTTAAAACCAATTTGATGGTGAATACACGTGGTGCTTATTTTTCCATTTTTGGGATACTTCATTTGGTAGAATGGGTTCCAGCTCTATCCAGGAAAATGCAAGAGGTGCTATATCACCATTGTTTCTTATAGCTGAATAGTACTCCATGGTATACGTATACCACATTTTATTAATCCACTCACGTATTGATGGGCACTTGGGTTGTTTCCACATCTTTGCAATTGTGAATTGTGCTGTTATAAACATTTGAGTGCAGATGTCTTTTTTATAGAATGTTTTTTGTTCTTTTGGGTAGATGCGCAGTAATGGGATTGCTGCATCAAATGGTAGTTCTACTTGTAGCTCTTTGAGGTATCTCCATATTGCTTTCCACAGAAGTTGTACTAGTTTGCAGGCCCTCCAGCAGTGTATGAGTGCTCCTATCTCTCCGCATCCACGCTCACATTTATTGTTTTGGGACTTTTTGATAAAGGCAATTCTCACTGGATTTAAGTGATATCTCATCATGGTTTTGATTTGCGTTTTCCAAGACAGACTAATTTAGAAAGTTCTATTTTAGGGGTTTAGCACTCAACCCAGAAAGTAAAAACAGCAAGTGAGAAAGAAAACATTACTATTTTATCTACTAGAGATTTGTGCTAAATTTGAAAACATGGGAACTGAAAGTCCTGTTCTAGAAATCAATTTACAGGTTCAAAAGCAAGTTCTGAGGGTTAATCTTTAAAATCAGACTCTATTCATGAGTTAGTGTAAACATTCCATTGCAATTGCTTTATCTGTGAACAATTCCTGACTGAGAATTAAATTTGTGAGCACTCAGCAATACCAGCCAGTGGTTCACCAAGATACCATAGTCTGAAAAGCCAATCTGCCTACATCTCAATTAGAAAACATTTCTCCTTTCACCCTCTCTCATTCTACTCTTAGTAAGAAGTGGAAAGAGGCCCTGCACTGTTATTTTGGTTAGCTCTCCGTGGGCTGCTTTCTTTTCTTATTCTGGTCAGTCCACTTCCTGGAGCTGGTCTCTGTTCCTAGTTGTTTTGGGAATTTTTTTTTTTTTTCAGTCTCTAATTTGGATATGTAAAGCCACAGCCCCATTCTTTTTGTCCAGACGGGGCATTGCTTGGGTAAATATATTTTCCTGGTCCTGGATGATATTTGTTTCATATTGGTTTGGGTTTGATTGCAGATTCTCAGTACCTTTGCTAGGGTACTGAGAATGTTTTCATGTCTGCTAATATAACATCCATTCTGTAGTCCATGGATCAAGGAGTAATTTTGACTTTCAAGTTTTATTATTTAAGAAACACATTTGGTACAGCTATAGCTTCCGTAGATAGTGACTCCTCTGATGGATCTTGGCAAAGTAAATTGCAATCCTTTTGGAAAGGATTCAGCACTGGATGTCATTAAGAACATTTGTGATTCATGGGAGGAGGTCAAAATATCAACATTATTAAGAGTTTAGAAGAAGTTGATTCCAACCTTCATGAGTGACTTTGAGGGATTGAAGACTTCAGTGGAAAAAGTAGCTGCAGATGTAGTGGAAGTAGCAAAACTACTAGAATAAGAAGAGGAGCCTGAACATGTGACTGAATTGATGTAATTTTATGATAACAATGAATAGTTGCTTCTTATGGATGAACAAAGAAAGTGGTTTCTTGAGATGGGATCTACTCCTGGTAAGGATGCTATGGGCATTGTTGAAATAACAAAGGACTTAGAATATTACATAAACTTAGTTGATAAAACAGCAGCAGGTTTCGAGAGGATTGAGTTCAACTTTGAAAAAATTTCTACTGTGAATAAAATGCTATCAAACAGCACTGCATGCTACAGAGAAATCTTTCATGAAAGGAAGAGTCAACCAATGTGGCAAACTTCATTGTTGTCTATTTTAAGAAATTGCCACCCCAACCTTCAGCAACCACCATTCTGATCAGTCAGCAGCCATCAACATTGAGGTAAGACCCTTCACTATCAAAAAGATTGTGACTCATTGAAGGCTCAAATGATCACCAGCATTTTTTAGCAACAAAAAATTTTTTTAATTAAGGAATGTGCATTTTTTAAACACAATGCTATTTCATGCTTAATCAACTACAGTATAGTGTAAATATAACTTTTATATGCACTGGGAAGCCAAAAAGTTCATATGGCTTGCTTTATGGTGGTGTTCTGGAACTGAACCCACAATATATCCAAGGTATACTTGTCATTTTTTGTTTTTATTTTTGTTTTTTGAGACAGAGTCTCACTCTGTTGCCTGGGCTAGAGTGCAGTGGCATTAGCCTAGCTCACAGCAACCTCAAACTCCTGGGCTCAAGCGATACTCCTGCCTCAGCCTCACAAGTAGCTGGGACTACAGGAACGCGCCCCCATGCCTGGCTATTTTTTTCTATATATTTTTAGTTGGCCAATTAATTTCTTTCTATTTTTAGTAGAGACGTGGTCTCGCTCTTGCTCAGGCTCTTTTCAAACTCCTGACCTTGAGCGATCCTCCCACCTCGGCCTCCCAGAGTGCTAGGATTACAGGCATGAGCCACTGCACCTGGCCGGTATGTTTGTTTTAATGATTTAAATATAATTCTTATGAGTATATTTCCTTTTCATTACATCATCTAAAATTAGATAGTATAAATATTATATTTTGATTGAGTTAATTGATCTACTTTCACTGAAATCATAATTGAAGTTTCACATGGCCAGGTGGAAGTATATTATAGAGCAGTTTTAGGTTCACAGAAAAATTGAGCAGAAGGTACAGATATTTCCCGTATACCCGCTCCCTACCTGCTCCCAGGTAGGCTCCCTCATTACCAACATCCTCCACCAGAGTGACTAGAGAGATGCCTTGGTGGTTATCACCTTACACTGAGTGCATAATTGGTATATAATTATATGTAAACGAGGTGTGGTGCTCTCACCTTTTGCCCAGTTTTAGTTGGCTATGTTGCATAAAAACCTTTGACATCATTTTAGCCCTCCTAGTAAACATTAAGCAATGTGGAATTCCGAGAAGGCATTAACATATAACTACTTAGATAAGGAAAATAATGGAGGTGGGAATTTTTGGTTCCTAATAGCTCACTTGACAATCCTGTCTGGCTCCAGTATGCAGGGCAGATATGTTAACAGTAGACCATGGAGGATTTAAAAACTGGTTCTAAAAACACAGTCAAGGAGGGAGACAAGATGGCTGACCAGAGACATTGGTCACCAGATTGTCTCAGAAAAAAGAAGTTTTAGATGAAAAAAAATATATAGCTCAGGTATAATTCTGAGGGGAAAGTGCCAGAACCTACCAAAGATTCCACAGGAAGAAGTTGTACAGCAGAACAAGAAGGAGCCAGATTTCAGCAGGAGTCACCCCTGAGAGTCTTGGAGTCCTGTGGAAAGGGTAAGTGGGAGTGTTTGTTTTTCCTCCCCTCACACCTCTGGTAGTCAGCAGGCTCCTGTGCTGTTGGAGAGCTTCTCTGCCCTCGTGAACCCAAAAGCTGCTGCCGCCACTGAATTGGAAACTTTTTGAAAACAGAGCACTGGGCTGCTAGCCCCCTCAGGGTTGCTCACCTTCAGCACAGACTCAAGATGAGACATCAGGCACCACACTGCTTCTCCACCCATTGCATGCAGTGTCCTCGCCAGGGAGCTTCAGCACTTCAGTTTTTATGTCACTGGTTCCCACGCCCGTAGCAGCTCTCCCTGTTTCTCGCATATTATCACAATCTGATGAGATGAGATTAGACTTGATAACCATTAAAGACAAGTTAGTGCACTACGCTTCTGTCTCCTCATAGCAGCAGTCCTCAAACGTTTGGCACCAGGGACCAGTTTCATGGAAGACAATTTTTCCACGGACTGGGAGGGGAGACTGTTTTGGGATGATTCAAGTTCATTACATTTATTGTGCAGTCAAACCTCTCTGCTATTTGCAGAGATCTGTATTTGCAGCCACTCCCCAGTGCTGGCATCACCGCCTAAGCTCCACCTCAGATAATCAGGCATTAGATTCTCATAATGAGTGTGGAACCTAGAATGCTTGCATGCATAGTTTACAGTAGTTGCTCCTCCTATCAGAATCTAATGCTGCCGCTGATCTGACAGGAGGCAGAGCTCAGGCGGTGATGCGAACAATGGGGAGCAGCTGTAAATACAGGTGAGGCTTCACTCACTGACCTGCTGCTCACCTCCTGCTGTGTGGCCTGGTTCCTAACAGGCCATGGACCCATACCAGTCTGCGGCCGGGGGGTTGGGGTCAGCAGCCTTAGAGGATGCCAAGGCGGCCCTAAGAGCAATGATCACCTCTATGCTAAATAGATGGTAGCTGATAACTGCAGCTAAAAGCAACACTTCTCAAACTTTGAGATATAAATTCTCTCTCAGAGGCCTTGCCAATAAGCAAGAATTTCAACAGCAAGCAGGGTTGGTTACTTAACTTTTGGCAAAGATCGTATTTCTCATCTTGACATTTTGCTGAAACTGGCTCACAAATCATGAGAAATAAATTTAAATTACAGTGTATCTTTGAGCATAAACAAATGTTTAAAAATTTAAAAAAGAGTGATATGGGTAGTCTCAGTTTTTATGAACCAACTGCTCAGATAATATTAAAAATATCTACAGTTACAATATATACAGATTGGAGTTTTTGGAAGAAATCAAATACATTACCTGATGATACCTCTCTAGTTTGGGACTAAAAAGTTCCCATTTATCAAAAAATGGATAGGTAGATTATTACTTAGCCTTGATTAAAACTAGCTTTACCTTAAAAATGCATCAGGTAATTTGAAGCTTGTAATATCAATTGTGTCTTGGATGATGCTAGAGAGACAGTTAATAGGGAAGGAGGAAGAAGCCCAGCAGATTCCAATTAGACAAGGAAGTTGGTACATTAAAAAATCTCTCTGCTCCCTCCCCTAAGTTTGTTTATCTATCCTTTAATATTATTGAAAGTTTCAATCTAGCTAATAAATACATTTTCAGATTTCACAGTAAGTTTCAGTAATTTCTTTGGTTATCATTTTCTTTGCTTCTAAAATCCCACATCTTCTTTTAGGAATTTTTCTTTCTGGTATAAATCTTCAGGAAATTCTTACAGAAAGGGTTTAGGTGATAAATATTCTGAGTCCATGCACACATAAAATATTTTTATTTCAACTCATAATTTGTCTATGCTTGGAATTCTAGGTTCAAAATAACTTTCTCTTGAAACTTTGAACTTTTTCATTATCTTATTGCCTCCAGAAGATAGTAGTCCTCTAATAAAATTCTTATTCATTTGTAGGTAATCTTTTTGTTCTACAGAAGCTCTTAAAATTTTCTCCCATAATATTGTATGTTCTAAAATAACACTATAGATAGTGTGTTTAAATTTTTTTCTTGTTTGGCTTTTAGTAGGATCTTTTAATCTCAGGATTTATGTTTTTCTCAGTTTAGGGTAATTCTCTTCTATCATTTCTTTAAATATAATCTCTTCTCCATTTATTCTATTCTTACTTCTGGGAACTCTTCTGAAATAGCCATTGAAATTCTGGATCTAGTCTACAAAGTGTTTTAAGCTTTCCTTCATACATTTCCTCTCTTTGTTTCTTTGTGTGAGTTCTGGAAAATTCTTTGTCTCACTCTTCTAGCTTCCTACATCAGTCTTCAGCTGTGTGTGCTCTACATTTCAGACCATCTCTTAAGATTTTCATTTCAACAACCAAATTTCTAATTTTCATATTCTACATGATCTACAATACATGATCTAGTATACTCACTTCTGAGTGTACTAATTATGCTTTTTATTTTTTAAATTTTATTTTTTTATTTCAGCATATTATAGGGGTACAAATGTTTAGTTTACATATATTGCCTTTGCCCCACCCAAGTCAGAGCTTCAAGCATGTGCATCCCCCAGATGGTGCACACTGCACCCATTAGATGTGAATATAAACATCATCTCCTGCCCCCTCCCACCTGTCTACCACCCAATGAATGTTACTTTCATATGTGCATGTAAGTGTTGTGCATGTTTCATATGTGCATTTAAGTGTAAGTGTTAATGAGTTAATATCAATTTGATGGTGAGTACATGTGGTGCTTGTTTTTCCATTCTTGTGATACTTCACTTAGTAGAATGGGACCCAGCTCTATCCAGGATAATACAAGAGGTGCTAGATCACCATTCTTTTTGTGGCTGAGTAGAACTCCATGGTATACATATACCACATTTTATTAATCCACTATGCATTAATGGACACTTGGATTGTTTCCACATCTTGCAATTGTGAATTGTGCTGCTATAAACATTCGAGTGCAGATGTCTTTTTTATAGAACATCTTTTTTTCCTTTGGGTAGCTGCCCAGTAATGGGATTGCTGCATCAAATGGTAGTTCTACTTGTATTTCTTTGAGGTATCTCCATATTACCTTCCACAGAGGTTGTACTAGTTTGCAGTCCACCAGCAGTGTATGAGTATTTCTAACTCTCCACATCCACGCCAGTATTTATTGTTTTGGGACTTTTTGATAAAGGCCATTCTCACTGGATTTAAGTGATATCTCATTGTGGTTTTGATTTATCATTTCCCTGATGATTAGAGATGTTGAGCATTTTCCCATATAATTATTGGCCATTAGTCTACCTTCTTTTGAAATGTTTGTGTTCATGTCCTTTGCCCACTTTCTGATAGGATTGTTTGATTTTTTTCTTGCTGATTTTCCTGAGTTTTATATGGATTCTAGTTATCAGCACTTTATCAGATGTATAGCATGTGAATATTTTCACTCATTCTGTAGGTTGTCTGTTTTCTCCTGTGATAGTTTCCCTGGCTATGTAGAGGCTTTTTAATTTGATCAGGTTCCATTTATTTATTTTTGTTGTTGCTGTGATTGCCTTTGGGGTCTTCTTCATAAATTCTTTGCCTAGGTCAATGTCTATAAGAGTTTTTCCAACATTTTCTTCTAGAATTCTTATAGTTTCACACCTTAGGTTAAGTCTGTTATCCACTGTGAGTTGATTTTTGTGAGGTGAAAGGTGTGAATTCTGCTTCAGTCTTCTACATGAGGCTATCTAACTTCCCCAGCACTGTTTATTGAATAAGAATTCTTTTCCCCAGTGTATGTTTTTGTCTGCTTTGTCAAAGATTAGATGGCTATATGAGGATGGTTTTACACCTGGGTTCTCAGTTCTGTTCCATTGGTGTATGTCTCTGTTCTTGTGCCAGTATCATGCTATTTTGGTTACTATAGCCTTGTAGTATAGCTTGAAGTCTGATAAATTGAAGCCTCCTAATTTATTCATTTAGTTTAAGATTGCTTTTGCTATATGGGGTCTTCTCTGGTTCCACATGAGACACAGAATTATTTTTTCTAGATATGCAAAAAATTATGTTGGTGTTTTATAGGATTGCATTGAATCTGTAGATCACTTTGGTTAGTATAGACATTTTAACAATGTTCATTCTGCCAACCCATAAGCATGGTATGGTTTTTCACCTGTTTACATTCTCTGCTATTTCCTTTCTCAATGTTTTGTAGTTCTCCATGTAGACGTCTTTTATTTCTTTAGTTAAATATATTTGTACACATTTTCTTTTTTGCTATTGTGAAGGGTATTTAGTCTTTGATTTGGTTCTCAGTTTGACTATTGTTGATATATAGGAATGCTACTGAATTCTTTGCATTGATCTTGTAATTTGAGACTTTGCTCAATTTGTTCATCAATTCCAGCAGTCTCATGGCAGAATCTTTGGGGTTTTCTAGATATAAGATCATATCATCAACAAGAGCAATAGTGTGACCTCTTGTGTCCCCATTTGGATGCCTTTGATTTTCTTCTCTTGTGTGAATGCTGTCCTGGACCAGATGGCTTCACACCCGAATTTTATCAGACCTACAAAGAAGAACTGTTGCTTATACTGTAGAAATTATTCCACAACATTGAGAAGGAAGGAATTGTCCCCAACACATTCTATGAAGCCAACATCACCATGATACCAAAACCACTAAAGGATGCAACAACAACAAAAAAAAAACTACAGACAAGGATCTCTTATGAATATAGATCCAAAAATTCTCAACAAAATCTTAGCAAACCGAATTTAGATGCTTATCAAAAAAATAATCCATCACGACCAAGTGGGCTTCATTCTAGAGATGCAGGGATGGTTCCACATACACAAATCTATAAATGTAATTCACCTCATAAATAGAAGCAAAAACAAAAA
>CAUYRT010018839.1:0-17009 GCA_963574885.1 Lepilemur ruficaudatus
TTAAAAAGCTTCTGCACAACCAAGGAAACTCTCATGAGAGCAAACAGACAACCTACAGAATGGAAGAAAATATTCACATGCTACACATCTAAAGGGCTGATAACTAGAATTTATACACAACTCAGGAAAATCAGCAAGAAAGCATCAAAGAATCCTATCAAAAAGTGGGCAAAGGACATAAACAGAAACTTTCCAAAAGAAGGTAGACTAATGGCTAACAAACATATGAAAAAATGCTCAATATCTCTAATCATTAGGAAAATGCAAGTCAAAACCACAATGAGGTATCACTTATGTCTTATGGTGAATATTCTTAAATAGAAATCCTTAATTATACTTCTGATTTTCTCTTCAACTTACTTCCTATAGTGAATATGCTGTGTTAGAGTATAAAGGCCTTTGTTATATAGGGTTAAATGCAATCACCTGCCTTGTAAAATTATTCTTGACAGAATCGAACATTGTCATTCAACAATTTTTTGAAGAGAAATAAGATTTTACATTGTCTCAGAGTATCTCCCCACAAGATACTATTAATTACAAAGGGCAAAATGTAACTTCAGAGCCCCCCTTTAAACAATTACACAAATTTAAAATCACCTTGAATGAGATAAATTGATGCCATGGGCCTCTTGTTGTGGTGCACTGGAGAGGCACACAATATCTTTACTGTGGTATCAAAATACACAACCTGAGTCTAATCATGAAACCCATAAGGGAAACCCATATTGAAGAACATTCTGCAAAATTACTGTCCTTCATTCTTCTAAAGTGTGAAGACAAAGAAAAATTGAGGAATTGTTCCAGATTAAAGAGAGGTGACAAGTAATGGCCACATGTGATCCCGGATTGGATCCTATATTAGATAAAGGACATTAGTGGGGCAAAACTCTAGAGATGAGATAATCAAATTATGTGAACATTATTGTCTTGATTTTGATAACTGTATTGTGTGCATCTCAGAGAATGTCTTTGGATTTAGGAATTACTCATTGTGATATCTACAGATAAAGGGACATGATGTTGTTAGCTTTCCAACATTTTAGCAAAAATTATTAGTTTTACCATATATATTTAAGGTAAACAACATACTGTTTTGTATACATATATAGAACACAGTAAAATGACTAGTATAGTCAGGCAAATTAACTTACCTTAACCTCCAAAGTTAGCTTTTTTTTGTGGTGAGAGTACCTAAAATCTACCTCTTAGCCAATTTCCACTACACAACACAATATTATTAACCATAGTCCTCATGCTGTATATTAGATCTCTAGACTTATTTATCCTACACACCTACAAGTTTGTATCCTTTGACCCACTTCTCTGCATTTCCATCGTATCAGAAAAAATTCTATCCATCTGTTTGTATATCTATTCCTTGAGAGAATGGAGGATAAGGAAAATGTGGCAAAATAACAAATATTTGGGGAATCTGGATTAAGTGAAAACAGAGATTCTTTGTAGTATTACTGCAACTTTTTTGTAAGTCAAATTATTTTACAATAAAAAGTTAAAAATGGGCTGGGTGTGGTGGCTCACACCTGTAATTCTAGCACTCTGGGAGGTCAAGGCGGGAGGATTGCTCAAGGTCAGGAGTTCGAAAAAGTTAAAAATGTTCTTCAAATTAGATAGACATCTTATCATTGTTTAGTTCACATATTCTTGATTCTTTGTGAGGATGGGTGTTTTCATGTTTAACTGGCTTTGAGTCTTATTTACAAAGTTTTCAATGTTTAAAAGCTTTCTTTACATTTGTATATCATAAAATCTCTCAGTTTTTAAAATTTAATCTTTTTTCCTTTTTAGTTGAAACATAATAATTGTACATATTTGTGGAAATTGAGTTATATTTTGACATGTGTTTGTAATGTGTAATGATCAAATCAGGGTAATTCATTTTTTTTAATGGATTTATTCGTTTGTTTTTGAGGTTAGATTATCCTACACCATTAAATACATATTTTCTTTGAAAAATTACTTAAATTTTTAATTTAACTTTGTGCAAAGATAATATATTCATAATATTCATTATATTGATTCATTATATTCATAATATATTCATAAAAATAAATGAAATAAAAAGGTACATGACTGAAAAATTTCATTCCATTCCTTTCCCCATCCCTACCTTCCTCTTTCCACTTTAGCTTTTCCTAGTTTCCTATATTTTTTTCAGTTTCTTTAAACAAAGACAAGTATAACATATATGTTCCCATTTATCTCTTTTACATGAATAATAATATACTATATAAACTGAAACTTGTTTTATTAACAATGTATCTTGAAGATTTTTCTATATTAATACAAAGAATTTTTTTTAATTTGCTAATTCTTTTTTTAAATATCAGAATATTACAGAGGTACAAACATTTTGGTTACATAAATTGCTTTTGTACTATTTGAGTCAAAGTTATAATTGTGGCCATCCCTCAGATCGTGTGCATTGTACCCCTTAGGTGTGAATGTACCCATCCCATCCTCCCCTCTCCCACCTGCTTGATTTCTGATGAGTTTTATTTCCATATGTGCACATAGGTGTTGATCAATTAGTTCCAATTTAATGGTGAGTACTTGTGGTGTTTGTTTTTCCATTCTTGTGATATTTTAGTTAGAAGAATGGTCTCCAGTTCCATCCAGGTTAATACAAGAGGTATTAGTTCACCATTTTTTATGGCTGAGTAGTACTCTATGGGATATATATATATCACATTTTATTATTTCACTCATGTATTGATGGGCACTTGGGTTGTTTCCACATCTTTGCAATTGTGAATTGTGCTGCTATAAACATTCCAGTGCAGATGTCTCTTTTATAGAATGTCTTTTTTCCCTTTGGGTGGATGACTAGTAATGGGATTGCTGGATCAAATGGTAGTTCTACTTTTAGCTCTTTGCGGTATCTCCATATTACTTTGAAACACATTTTGAAACTACTAATTCAGTTTCTTGGCAATGTTTCAACACTAGCAACAAGAAATTCCATGGGGAAATTTCATCCCTGATCACAGCGTGGGCGTAATTTATTTTAAATAGTTCCAGCATCTCAATATTGAAAAACAATCCTTGTTCTACTAGTGAGTGAGTGGGTTTTGTAAACTAAAAATAGATCTAAAAATCATTGGTTAACTGCTTCCTGTAGCTTTTTTTCTTTCTGTTTCTCAATAGTTGATCCAAAGATTGTCCATGAAACTGATTTCCTGAATCCTTCCCTTTGTAATTTATGCACGTCACCAAAGGGTATTCATTTTAGTAAAGATCACAGGATGCAGGGAATTTTGTTGCGTGGAAGCAAAATTTACTTGTTAATTGGCAATAAAAACCACAAAATCAGGATCAGTAGAAAGGAATCCCAGTATCTCGGAAATGGCATTTATTTGTACCTCAGCAACTTGATTGGTAACTAGCTTGTGACTTTGAGAGGTCAATTAAACTCTCTGGCCCTCAGTTGCATCATGTGAAAACTAAGATTGAATTAATGGTCTACAAATTTCTTTCAGCTGTAGAGTTTCTTTGCATTCCCCTGGTGCCTTAGCTGAGATGAAGTGATTTAGCCTGGCTGGGTGCCTCCAGTGCAGATACAGGAGCCACATGGGTGGAGGATTCTTGTTCTGAAGAGACCCCCTGTGTTCCCGGCCACTCCCCTTCAGTCTCTTCAGCCCTGGACATCCCTCTGAGAGATGAGCTCTTGCGACGGAAGGAGAAAATTTTCCTGAGCCTGAGGAAGGAGAAGAACCTTGATGTTCATTCAAGTCCTTGCTCTAAGGTTGAATGTTACCGAGAGAAGGTAAGTAATGCTCTATCCAGAAAGATTTTTCAGGTTCATTGAACGTGAATGAGAGGCCCCAAATTGCTGTGTGATGTAGAGCAAGTCACTTTCCCTCCCTCAGGATCAGCTTCTGATTCTGTAGAAAAGAGAGAGCTGGACAGACATTTGGTAAAGTTCTTTCTGGCATTTGCTTTCTGGGATTTCATGCAGTACCACTTGGGGGTCCAAAGTAAGTATGGAAAGGAGGCCCTTGTGATGTGACTTTGAGCTCTTAGCAATAGCTCATCCAGGATCTCTCTCATTTGTTATTTTTTCCTTGTCAGAGTTCGCCTACTGGAGCTTTACGTTAGAGGATGAAATTCTATATAGTTAGTATCCCGACCATCATTTACCTACCTACACTTTTACACGTAACCCATGGATTACCTTGTAATCCATGATCCTAGGGTGAGGGTTTTATTTGGAGAAGTGCTAGAGGGAAGAGGAGGTAATTTGTTACCAACTGTTTCTCTCTTGGGTGAGGGGTAAAGACAAATCAGAAAGAAATGTAAATAAATACTAGGAAATCTGAGCTAAAAATAGCTGCTATTTATTGAGAGCTTTCTATCTGCCAGGGAGTTCTGCCAGGTGCTTATATATTTTATTTCACATCTAATTCTTGCAACAACAGTGTCAAATATAAATTGCTAAAGAAAACCCCTGTTCACAAGGATGCATGGTATCTAGGTGGTAGAGCCAAGAGTTGGCTGCCAACTGCAACAATCACCCTCTCAACCACTGCTTTAGGCCAATTCCTGAGGAGAGTGAAGGGCAGCTCAGGCAGGTGTCTTGTTCTGTTTTCCTCAGTCCTTTAGAGGCTGTGGACCTAGAACTGTGCCCTCCACTATAAAGCAGGTCACTAGCCCTTCTGGGATTCATCATGTGTGTCCTCTCACAATGATTCCATGAAGTTATCTGATATAATTGTCTGAAATTCTCCTAATGGATTTTTTTTTCTTTTTAAAACATACATCATGTGGTCCACTGTGGTAATATTCTCAGCGTAAGGACTCAGATATGTGTGTGTGTGTATGTAAGAGATCTGGCATTTTAAGTGCGAATCGGGTAATTTATGTCCAAGTAATACCAGAAAAAACAATGATTTTAGGGTCCTCCACAACCAGCTCATGGAAAATTACCTAGAAGTAGGCAAAGTATCTTAATTGCAAAGTTGCAGCATGCATGGCTTTGATCCAGTGCAGTAAAATGTCCATTTCTGAAATAAAAATGATCTACATTGTTCACAACTTTACATATTTGGTGATAAGGAGTCTCACCTAGGTTGTATGCGGTTAACACAGGCTGAAAGGAAAAGGTAGAGAGAAAGCATTGAAGAATGTGGTTCTTATCAATCTACTAGTTAATCAATTTATCATCAATTGAGAATCTACATATACGTTGAACATTATCTGTGAGGTTGACACTTAGATGCTGTGTGGGTTCGAGGAATAACAAACTTAGACTGTTCCTGAAGACAAACAGATGACCATAAAACCATAGTGAGCCATAGAGGCTGCACAACGATAAAGTGTAGTGCATTGTGTTCTTTCAGTTGTAGGTGGTAGAGGATCTTCATTTATTCATTTTTCAATTCAGTGAACATTAGCTGAGAAGTTATTCCGAGGATTCAGAAATGAATAAGGTCAGCAAAGGAGACAGAAACAATAATTACAATAAAATATCCGAAGTCTTTCAGTAGAAATATGTAAAAACATGGAAAAAGTGTTTTCTGGGAGTGGAGCAATGAGTGATGTTTGACCCGACATTAAAACAAGCATAAAAGTTAATTAGAAAGTCACGGTGTGCACACCAATCAGCAGAGGGAAGAGCATATACAAAGAGCAAGTTTGGGTTAATGATATATAGCTGAGCACGGCTGGAGTATAGGCTCCAGTTGGGAGTGGTGACAAATGAAGGTAGAAAGATGGACAAACTCCTGTTCTTGGAGGGTCTTATTTCCATCCTAATAACATTAGACTTAATCTTGTAGTGGAAAACCATTGCTAGATTGATGTCAATGCATGACTTGATCAGATTTGCATTTTAGATGTATAACGATAGTAATAGCTAACATTCTTGGAGGGCTTGCTATGAGCTGAATACTGTGTGCCTTATTGCATTTAACAAAAAGATGACAAACTGATTTCTAGAGCTGAGAACAGAGATAAATGAATTAGTGTTGAAGTAACTAGGGAAGGCTTCCTAGACAATAAGCACTGGAGGGTGGGTAGCTTTTGGAGAGGGACGCAAAGAGATGACACACCGGGTTACATGAAAATTAAGAGGGATGGATGCTCCTGTGGTGAGGATCAGCCTGTAGTCATGAGAAGGTGAGGAGACCTCTGCATAGAACTGAGGCTGTATGTTTAGCACTCAGTAAAGCTGGTCTGGAGGGGTTTGGCGAAGTCCTATAAGGATTTCTAAAAGTCAGGTGGAGGAATTTAGGACGATTGCCAGGCAACAGAGAGAATGGTGATTTCTGAATGATCCAAGCAGAGGAAGACACAGGAAGACTCTATAACTTGAGTATGTAGAATAGATTGGGGGATGAAGACTGGGGACCCTGGGGACAAATGGATCATGTGAGAGTCTGCAGTGATCGTCACATGAGCTGATGTCCTGCCTGGAGATGGCGGCCGCAGGAAGACAGAGGAACACCATGGTGAAAGCAACGGGCTGTGAGGGCTGTAAATACAGAAGGTGTAGAGTCTTGAGTTGGAGGTGATTCCAAAGACTCAAGCCTGAGGGACAAGAGAATGATGGTGCTGCCATAAGACCAAGTGTAAAAAGGGTTCCTTCAGGTCACCTCTGCTGGGACATAATGACAGATTCTATAGCTCAGTCTCACCAGCTGCAGCTCTAACCCCGTTCCAAGGCCCTGCCAAGGGGTAGAGGAGGAGGGGGAGACCCCTGAATCTCATTCTGCTCAGGATCCCACATAGTTTCTTGGTCTGTCATGATCTAGAGATGGTGGAAGTGAAACATTCCCCCAAACTCAGAGTTTCCTGTAATGCTCCTGCTGTTCACAGGGAGGGAATAATAAATGGATTTGGACAAGTTTTGCATCAGCCATTCCTCTAAGGCCCAGCAGGGGCGAACCCCTTTCTCCTCTAGCTGGCGGGTGGCGGCTCTCCCCTCCCTTTCTTCTAGATAGACCTGAGTTTCAGCCTTGGCTCGACCACTCACAAGCTGTGTTTCTTTGGGCAAATTGCTAAACCTCTCTGAGTCTCAGTTTCCTCATCTATCAATCAGCCACTTCAAAGAGGTACAGGAGGAATTAAATGAGGGGTGACCGTGAAGTGCTTAGCACAGCCTAGCACGCGGTAGACCCAGAGTAAAGGGCAGCAGCACCTGCGGGTGTCGTGTTGCTGGGGTGACAATGAAAATGGTGAACTTCAGGTAACCACATGCTCTAGTTTCTTTCAGGCTACGGGACTCTTTGGCAGCCCTCTTGGGTTGTTTTTTTGCCTCCCTTGTTTCTGTTCCTCTGCACCAGTAAGCAAGCCCATCTTGCTTCCTCTCTCCAGTTTAGTTGTTCTTCCTGGGAGCCTTTCTTTTACTCCAATCAATGCCCCATTTCTTCTCCAGTTTCAACCAGGCTTCTTACCGGGCATTCTCTCAGCAGATTTTACTTTGTGTATCTCTTCAAATTTTCACTATTGGAGAAATTGGGAGAGAGGAGGCATTTAATCAATTTTCTGGATGGAAGCACAAGTGAAAGAAGGAAAAATAAGGGGAATAAGAGATACTCCAAAGTATCTTTAGGAGCAGAGAAAATCTGCTTGGCTAATTCACAACTTCTGTGAGCCTCTGTGTGCCTGTGTTTGTAATATGGGGATCGTGGCATGTCTGTGGGGTTGCTTGACTAGTGTCTTATGTAGGGTGGGCTATTGAGCACCAAATAAATAATATTTATCATACGAATACATAAATAAGCCAGACAGATAATAAGTGTGAAAGGGTTTTATCACTAGGCAAGTGCTAAATAAACATGAAGGGTTAGTGTTATGATTGTGTTTGCTTTGTCACAGGGCTCTTCTCTGAGATCTACCCTCCAAATGCTATCCATGGCCAGTGCAAATAACGTGACTGACTTAATTTTCACTGGCCTTTTCCAGGATCCGGAGGTGCAGAGAGTGTGCTTTGTGTTGTTTCTTCCTGTGTACTTGGCCACGGTGGTGGGCAACGGCCTCATCGTTTTGACGGTCAGAGTTAGTAAAAGTCTGCAGTCCCCCATGTATTTCTTCCTTAGCTACCTATCCTTGGTGGAGATCAGCTACTCCTCCACTGTCGTCCCTAAATTCATCACAGACTTACTTGCTGAGATTAAAACCATCTCCTTGGAGGGCTGCCTGGCTCAGATATTCTTCTTCCACCTCTTCGGGGTTGCTGAGATCCTTTTGCTCGTAGTGATGGCCTATGACCGCTATGTGGCCATCTGTAAGCCCCTTCATTACATGAATATTATGAATCGTCAACTGTGTCACCTTCTCGTGGCTGGTTCCTGGCTGGGAGGCTTTTTTCACTCCATAATTCAGATTCTTGTCACCATCCAATTGCCCTTCTGTGGTCCCAACGTGATTGACCACTACTTCTGTGACCTCCTGCCATTATTCAAGCTTGCCTGTACTGACACCTTTGTGGAAGGGATGACTGTGTTGGCCAACAGTGGGTTAATTTCCGTGTGCTCCCTCTTTATCCTGGTGTCCTCCTATGTCGTCATCCTGGTGAACTTGAGGAAACATTCTGCAGAAGGGAGGCGCAAAGCCCTCTCCACCTGTGCCTCTCACATCACGGTGGTCATCTTGTTTTTTGGACCTGCCATCTTCCTCTACTTGCGACCCTCCTCCACCTTCACGGAAGACAAACTCGTGGCTGTGTTCTACACAGTCGTCACCCCCATGCTGAACCCCATCATCTACACACTCAGGAATGCAGAGGTGAAGATCGCCATGAGAAGATTGTGGAGCAAAAAGGAGAACTCAGGCATGGCGTGAAAGGAGAGCTCAGGGGTGGAAAAGTGATGCAGCATGTACGTCTGATTATTCTCTGCTCTCAAAATGGATTTGGTTTTTGTGGAACATTCAAGAATTGCTGAAACAAATGTAGAGACTTAATGTTACTGCTGTTGTGATTCTCCTTAGTAACCAAAGACTGCCTGGCATCCTGGTGTAATGTTCTAAGGACAGAGGTTGGATCATCTTGTTGAATCTTAGAGAAATTGATTGACTCCATGATATCCAAGAATATCATGAGGTTGGGTAATGTAAAGCCTTGAATCAAGTGAGATTCATTTGATTCAATCAAAGAGAACATTTTTACAAATGTTTTGTAGATTAAAATTACTTCTTTCTGTTAACCCCTCCCTTTCTCCCTCTTTCCCTTCCTTCCTTTCTTTTTCCCCTCTTAGTTCTTTGTTCCTTTATTCAACCGCCCTCATGATAACAGACTAAATTTCCTTAAAACGGGAAACCAACCAGAGGAATTATCAGGCACTATTTGGGAAGGAGGGTACCAATCTGATCTCTTCTTCCAATGTTGACAAGTGTGTCTTTGAAAAGTACATCCAGGGTCTTTTCCATTCTTCTGGTTGGCTCTTGGCATCTTGTACCATAAACCATCTGATCACAAGTACCAGAAGAGTCCCTGGAGCAATTTAAATTCTTGTGACATATTGATAAAATATGGTCCTTAAATCTCTTTGGTCCTTTCACAGTTTCCAACATCCATAAACAAAATGATATCAAAATGGCGTTGATTCTACTTAGCAGTCGGGAAAGATCAAATCAAATGTTTTCACATGATGGAGATCATCGCTAGTTTTATCGAGATGTGAATAGCACAGAATGTTTATTAGGCCTGACTTGGAGAATGAAGAGGAGAATGATACTGTCCAAGCATGTTTCTGTAATACTCCAGACCTCTGCCCCTTATTCTAAGCGACTATGCCAAGTCCATTCTTTCAATGTCTGTTAGTATTTCTTGGTGAAGGGAGATGTGTCTATATTGTTGTTTCACCTCTCAGAATTTCCACCTCACCCCATTGTCCCACATCATTGTGGACTATTTAGAGAAGATTATAAAATTAGTCCCTGTTGGCTTAGGAATTACACAGGCTGGCACTGAATTTGCACTGCATCCCTCCACCTTTTCTTGAGGACCAGGTGAAGTAACACAGGCAGCTTCTCTAGAGGAGGGAAGGAGCATCAGGGGTGTGCTATACGCCTTAGGGTCTTTTTCCCTTCTCCTGTAGGCTGAACATGTAGGTAAATAATGGTTTTAAAGGTACCAAGAAACTTTACTCACTTCCTTTGGTGTTCCCATTAGTCATGTTCATGGATGGCCATCTGTAATCCCTGAGAACATGCTGCTGTTTCTGCTTGGAATGACTTTACGTCCCTTTTCCAGATGGCAAAATCCTGTACATCCTTTAAGACCCAGTTTCAAGTCACCTCCCTTATAAGGCCTTCTCTGACTTCCCTACTCCTTGGATTGATTTCATGTCTCCTTTCCACAGTCATTTTTACATACTTTCATCATTGCCCCATTGCTTTGTTATTATTTTATGTGTTTTTCTCTCTCAGTCGATTGTAAGCTTTCAAGGTTAGGACTATCCACTGACCCTTCTTTTCATTGCTAAATATCATGCACATAATTGATGCTTCATAAGTGCTTGTTGAATAAACAACTCTGCAGGCCCACACACAATCCTTGCTATACTAATTCTTATAGATCCTTTTTGAACACTTTCATGGTGGGGAGCGCATCTCTTCCAGTTAACATTTTAAGAGTTCAGACTCTGAAATTCATTAGGTTATTCCAGTTACCTGTTAGCCACAACCCAAGATCCAAGTTTCTTAACTTCTCTGAATGACTGTTTTCGTATAAATGTAGTGACTAAATATAATATGGACTTTATAAGATTATTCAGAATATTAAACTAGATAATATGCATGAAAAGCTTTTAGAAAAGAACATGGTACAGAGGATATGGTATTCAATAAATATTAACCACCATCATCTTTGTCATTAGTGCTGGTCATTGATTTTATTTTGTGAGATGGCTGCATCCCTGCCCCCACACTGGTCTTCTTTCTGTCCTATAGAGCTACTGAGATTAGGCATTAGGATCTTCAAATCTCTGGGTTTGCTCCTTCCTATGGGTTTTGCTTATTTCTTAGATGTTAAATAAATCCAAATATTAACTTTGATACAGATCTCCTGAGTTTTCCTTTTTAAATGATTTATCTTAGACATTATCTACTTTGTTTTCTTTTTTTATTTGTTTATTTATTTTTTATTTCAGCATGTTACAGAGTACAAATATTTAGGTTACATATATTGCCTTTGCCCTACCCGAGTCAGAGCTTCAAGCATGTTTATCCCCCAGACGATGCCCATGGCACTCATTATGTGTGTATATATCCATCTCCTCCTCCTCCCTCCCATCGGCCTGACAGCTTATGAATGTTATTCCTATATGTGCACTTAGTTGTTGATCAGTTAAAGCAATTTGACGGTGTGTACATGTGGTGCCTATTTTTCCATTCTTGGGATACTTCACTTAGTAGAATGGGTTCCAGCTCATCCAGGATAATACAAGAGGTGCTATATCACCATTGTTTGTTATAGCTGAATAGTACTCCATGGTATACATATACCACATTTATTAATCCACTCATGTGTTGATGGGCACTCAGGTATTTTCCACATCTTTGCAATTGTGAATTGTGCTGCTATAAACATTCGAGTGCAGATGTCTTTTTACGGAAAGTCTTTTGTTCTCTTGAGTAGATGCTTAGTAATGGGATTGCTGGATCAAATGGTAGAGCCACTTGTATCTCTTTGAGATATCTCCTTGTTGCTTTCCAGAGGCTGTACTAGTTTTCCATCCCACCAGCAGTGTATGAGTGTTCTGCATCCACGCCAACATTTATTGTTTTGGGACTTTCTGATAAAGGCCATTCTCACTGGGAATAAGTGGTATCTCATTGTGGTTTTGATTTGCATTCTCCTGATGATTAGAGATGTTGAGCATTTTTTCATATGTTTGTTGGCCATTGTTCTGTCTTCTTTTGAAAAGTTTCTGTTCATGTCCTTTACCCACTTTTTGATAGGGTTGTTTGATTTTTTTCTTGCTGATTTTCCTGAGTTCTAAATAGATTCTAGTTATCAGCCCTTTATCGAATGTGTAACATGAATATTTTCTCCCATTCTGTAGGTTGTCTGTTTGCTCTCGTGATAGTTTCTTTGTGCAGAAGCTTTTTATTTTGATCAGGTCCCATTTATTTATTTTTGTTGTTGCTGTGATTGCCTTTGGGGTCTTCTTCATAAATTCTTTGCCTAGGCCAATGTCTAGAAGAGTATTTCCAATGTTTTTGTCTAGAATTCTTATAGTTTCATACCTTAGGTTTAAGTCTGTTATGCACCGTGTGTTGATTTTTGTGAGAGGTGAAAGGTGTGGATCCTGTTTCAGTCTTCCACATGTGGCTGTTGAATTTTCCCAGCTCCATTTATTGAATAAGGATTCTTTTCCACAGTGTATGTTTTTGTCTGGTTTGTCAAAGATGAGATGGCTATATGAGGATGGTTTTATATCTGGGTTCTCAGTTCTGTTCCATTAGTCTCTGTCCCTGTTCTTGTGCCAGTGCCATACTGTTTTAGTTGCTATAGCCTTGTAGTATAGTTTGAAGTCTGATAAATTGATGTGTCCCAATTTGTTCTTTTTGCTTAAGATTGCTTTTGCTATATGGGTTCTTCTCTGATTCCATATGAAGCATAAAATTATTTTTTCTATATCTGTGAAAAATGATGTTGGTATCTTAATAGGGATTGCATTGAATTGGTAGATCACCTTGGATAGTACAGACATTTTAACAATGTGGATTCTGCCGACCCACGAGCATGGTATGGTTTGTCACCTGTTTACATCATCTGCTATTTCCTTCCTCAGTGTTTCATAGTTCTCCCTGTAGAGGTCTTTTACCTCCTTAGTTAAACATATTCCTAGATACTTTATTTTCTTTGTTGCTATTGTGAAGGGTATTGAGTATTTGATTTGGTTCTCAGTTTGACTATTGTTGGCATATAGAAATGCTATTGATTTTTGTATTTTGATTTTGTAACCTGAGACTTTGCTGAATTTGTTTATCAATTCCAGTAGTCTCATGGCAGAATCTTTGGAGTTTTCTAGGTATAAGATCATATCATCAGCAAAGAGAGATAGTTTGACCTCTTATGCCCCAATTGGATGCCCTCCTATAGCCATAGCTATAGTTTACTGCCTCTGAGCAGCCCAGGCAAAGGAAGCACTCCGTGAATTTTGGGTGAATTTAATTTTTTCTCATTTCCTGCTGATTTCTGAAGTTGTTTCATACAAGGAAGTTTGAGCTTTTCCTACAGGTTTGAGTTATTTCCCACAAGTGGTTTCCTACAAGGAGTTTGATGTCCTGCTTCCCAGGAGGTAGTCTGCCTGATTAGGAAGGAGAAAGGGTATGGACTTCTGGGGACCAAGCCTCTCTCACCTGATCACATCTTCTCCCTGGTGTCCCTTAAGTAGTATGAACTCAGGGCTGAGTTGCCAGAGTCCCTGGTTCTCTGTGGAACACCTCGGAGGCAAGTCTGTTTTCCTCTTGTTTTAAATCCAGTGGAATTGAGACCCCAGCAGCTTAGTCTCAGCATTCCCAAGCCTGAGGCTGCAGGGAGCAGATCCTCCATCTGGGGCCCTAGCGAGGCAGGCACTCTGTTTGGTAGCTGGGCCATTGATTATAGTATAGTCAGGCAAATTAACATACCTTTCAAAGTTAGCTCTTTTTTTTTTTTGTGGTAAGAGTACCTAAAATCTACTCTGTTAGTCAATTTCCAGTACACAACACAATATTATTAACCATAGTCCTCATGCTGTATGTTAGATCTCTAGACTTACTCATCCTAGACACCTACAAGTTTGTATCCTTTGACCTATTTCTCCCCATTTCCATTGTATCAGAAAAAATTCTATCCATTTGTTTGTCTGTATATCTATTTATTGAGAGAATGAAGGATAAGGAAAATGTGGCAAAATACTAATATTTGGAGAATCTGGATTAAGTGAAAACAGAGATTTTTTTGTAGTATTATTGCAACTTTTTTGTAAGTCCACTTATTTTACAACAAAAAGTTAAAAATGTTCTTCAAATTAATTATCTAATTGTTAACATCTTATTGTTGTTTAGTTTGCATCTTCTTGATTCTTTGTGAGGATGTATATTTTCAGGTTTAATTGGCTTTGAGTCTTATTTACAAAGTTACCAATGTTTAAAAGCTCTCTTTATGTTTGTATATAGTAAAATCTCTCAGTTTTAAAAATCTAATCTCTTTTTCCTTTTTAGTTGACATGTAGTAATTGTATATTGATATTTTGATATTGACATTTGATAATTGATATTTTGATATGTATATATAATGTGTAATGATCAAATCAGTGTAATTTGTTTTTTTCCTATTGATTTATTCCATTGTTTTTGTGTTTAGATTATCCTACACCATTAAATACATATTTTCTTTGAAAAATTACTTAAATTTTTAATTTAATTTTGTGCAAAGGTAATATATTCGTAAGGGTTAAAAAATAAATGAAATAAAAAGGTATGTGAGTGAAAAGGTTCATTTCATTCCTTTCCCTATCCCTACCTTCCACTTTCAACTTTTGCTTTTCCTAGTTTCCTATATTTCTTTTAGTTTCTTTAAGAACAGTCAAGTGTAATATATATGTTCCCATTTATCTCTTTTATATCAATAATAACATACTATATAAATGGATCTGAAACTTGCTTTATTAACAGAGTATTTTGACGATTTTTCTACATTAGTACAAAGAAACCTTCCTAATTCTTTTTTTTTTTTTAATTTCAGAATATTACGGAGGTACAAACATTTTGGTTACATAAATTGCTTTTGTACCATTTTTTTTCTTTTGTACCAAATCAAAGTTATAAGTGTGCTTATCACCAGAGTGTGCATTGTACTGATTAGGTATGAATTTACCCATCCCATCCTCTCCTCTACCACCTGCTTGATTTCTAAAGAGTTTTATTTCCATATGTGCACATAGGTGTTGATCAATTAGTTTCAATATAATGGTGAGTACATGTGGTGTTTGTTTTCTCATTCATGTGATACTTCACTTAGAAGAATGGTCTCCAGTTCCTTCTAGGTTAATACAAAAAGTGTTAAGTCACCACGTTTTTATGGCCAAGTAGAACTCCATGGTGTATATATATATATATATATATACCACATTTTATTAATCCACTCACATATTGATGGGCACTTGCCTTGTTTCCATGTCTTCGCAATTGTGAATTGTCCTAATTCTTTTCTAACAGTTTTGTGGGATATATGGAATGATCATACCATCATTTACCTTAAGTAGTCTTCTACTGATGGATATTTGGATTGTTTTCAAATAGTGTTGTAGTGAATAAACTTAATTTAAATGTGTGCAACTAATCTGTAGGATATAGTTCCAGAAATAAAACTGCTCGATCAAATGTTCATATTTCAAAGCTGGAAATGTCACAAGTCCTTATTTCAAAACATATTACAAAAATGCAATAATTAAAACACTATGGTACTGGCATAAAGACAGACATAGACCAATGGAAAAGCACAGAGAGTCCAGAAACAAATCCATGCATGTGCAATTAACTTATTTTTGACAAGGATGCCAAGAATACAAAATGAGGAAAGCACAATCTCTTCAATAAATGGTGTTAGGAAAATTGGATGTTTACATGTGAAAGAATGAAATTGGGCCCTTATTTCATCTTTTATACAAAAGTCAATTCAAAATGGTTTAAAGACTTAAATGTAAAACCTGAAACTATGAAACTCCTAAAAGAAAACATAGGAAACATAGGGGAAAAGCTTCATGACATTGGGCTTGGTAATGATTTCATGAATTTGACACCAAAAGCACAGATAACAAAAGTAAAAATAAACAAGTGAGACTATATCAAGCTAAAAGTTCCTGCACAGTAAAGGCGACTACCAATAGAGTGAAAAGACAAATTAAGGAATGGGAGAAAATATTTCCAAACCATGCATCTGTCAAAGGGCTAATTTTTAAAATATGTAAGGAACTCATAAAACTCAACAGCAAAATAATTACTAGCCATATTTAAAAATGGGCTCAGAATTTAAATAGAGATTTCTCCGAAGAAGACGTACAAATGGCCAGCTGTTACAGGAAAAAGTGCTGAACGTCACTACTCATCAGGGAAGTGTGTATTTTTTGTAATTTGACAGATATGATCAAATTGCTCTTGGTTGTACCAATTTACCCTCTTACCAGTAATTTTGTCTTTCTTGCAAAATGTATTGTTAAATTTTGGGATTTTGCTAATCTGATAGATGAAAAATGGAGCTCAATATAGTTCTACTTTATATATCTTATTTTTAACAATGCTAAAAATCTTTTCATATATTTTGCAGCCATTTTTCTTTCTTGTAAACTGTTCCTGTCATCCAGCCATATTTAGGTTGTGATTCTTTTTTTTTTTTGAGACAGAGTCTCACTCTCTTGCCTGGGCTAGAGTGAGTGTCGTGGCATCAGCCTAGCTCACAGCAACCTCAAACTCCTGGGCTCAAGCTATCCTTCTGCCTCAGCCTCCCTAGTAGCTGGGACTACAGGCATGCGCCACCATGCCCGGCTAATTTTTTCTATATATTTTTAGTTGTCCAATTAATTTCTATTTTTAGTAGAGATGGGGTCTCGCTCTTGCTCAGGCTGGTTTCGAACTCCTGACCTTGAGCAATTTGCCCACCTCGGCCTCCCAGAGTGCTAGGATGACAGGCGTGAGCCACTGCGCCCGGCCTTTGATTCTTTTTATTATAATCTAGAACTATTTATATATGAAAATTAGTTCTTTCCAACATGAATTGTAGATTTTTACCCTGGTTTGTCATTGATCTTTTGACTTTGTTTATGGCTTTTTTTGACATACAGAAGTCTTTTTTTGCTGGGCGCGGTGGCTCACGCCTGTAATCCTAGCACTCTGAGAGGCTGAGGCGGGAGGATCGCTCAAGGTCAGGAGTTCGAAACCAGAAGTCTTTTTTTAAATGTAAGTTATTATTTTCCTTTATGGCTCTGGAATATCCAGAGCAACACTGTTTTTGATTCTGGAAGTTTTATGGAATGTTTTAGTATCTAGTGGGCTAG